>JBBPTO010002589.1:0-10311 GCA_038094155.1 Pulveroboletus cf. aberrans
AAAGAAAGATGAGAATGAAAGAGGCCAGGAGTGAGGAATGTCTGCACAAAAGGAAGAATTGTCTCTAAACCATTCTGAGACACCTATGTTTTTCTTCTCCAATGATTGTAGATCTTCTTCACCATAATCATTTATAATCTCTTCCAAGATGTCTTTCCAGGGCCTCATCTGCAAAACCTTGGTAAATTATCTGGTGTTCTTTGTCAGTACCATAGATAACGTAACATTGAATAGCCATTAGGCCCCTGGAAGAAGGAAGAGACTGCAAATGAAGATGAAGTTTATGGTCCATGATGACCAGCATCATTTCCTGAGATGGAATCTCCTCAGGATCTCCTGTTATCCTGCAATTGCCTTCTTCTACTTCAAGGTTAGAATGAAGGGACTGAAGAAGAAGTTTGTTGCAAGTGGGATTGCAGTGGTTCCTTTGAACCACCTTGAACCCAAACCAGTGAGCTCAGATGTGACAAGTTTGATGATAAGTATCAACTGGAAATGCCCAACCTGCACCTTCATAAATATCCACCAAAGGTTTCTCATTGTAGGCCCAACTATTAATCCCTCCTCATTCCATCGAAATCCACTTGGTCTCAATCCATTGGAGGTTGACTGGATAGAGCAGCCTCAGTGTCAAGAAGTTGACTGTCTGAGTTGGATGTATGAATGAGAAAATGAAAAGACCTTCAGGCATGGGATAATGAGGTAGTCTCCTGTGTGCCACACTCCAAAATTGATGTAGTCTGGGAAGGTGAAGGGGGAGCTCGACCAGGGTCAGAGGAACTTGGTGCCTGATTTTCTCTAGCAGATTGATCCAATAAACTTGTTGAAGGAAGGGTGGTTGGTTCAGATCTGGCTGGACCCACTCTTCTCCCATCTCCAAGATGTTTTCTTCTTCGACCTGTGCTCATTTCCATTGCCTCAGATACATTAGATTTTGGAACTCATCATGATCAGTCTTCACTTTCCCTGGAAGGGCCATAAATGGGCATGAATTGAGATTCAAAGGGATCCCATCATCCTGAAGATGAAGGCAAGGGATCAGAATTTGTTCCAGGTGAAAGTTGGGAATGTCTGGGCAAAGATGGTGATGGCAGGAGAGAACGGAAAGATAATAAATGTAGGAGTGGAAGTTTAGCATATCTGCCAGGTATGAGATACTGTTGATCAAGGTGAAAGTAGAGGTACTCTGGAATGATTATGAAGGGAAATCCTGAGTGGGCTAGTAAAGGATCCTAAGAGCCCCTTCTTTGCACAATTTGATTATCATTCCCAATGCAGATATGAGCTTTGCCTCTCAGAAAGTAGCAGTTGCACCAAGTGCAAGGTGCCTTCTTTGATATGCCTGGATGTACCTCTGTAACATCACTGGTCTTGACCACTTGATAAAATGGTTTGGTGATGTGTAAGTCAAGGGGATCTTCTGGTGATCTCCTTGCAACCAGGATATTTTCATTGAATTCACAGCGATGTACTCCTCCTCTTTCTATGAGGATAGTATGCCAGGTACAGGAAGCAAAATGCAAGACTCCAGAAAATACCAAGTCTGAGGAACAGGTAGCTTTTCTCAAAATGGGAATTAATCTGCAAGTATTGATCATAGTACCTCTTTGGGCAGCCAGGTCCCAGTTGATAAGCCTTATCTTTAGCTCTTCTGGCAAACTTCCCAAAGAAAGAAAGTTTCGGAATCTTCTTGTGTAATCAGGTTCATCAAAAAGGTCTTCTTCTGGAGCAAGTGTTAGAGCAGGTGTTGCAGGAATGAATGATTGTTGTAAAGGAGGTGACTCAAGTCTTGGACAATCTTGAGGCAACAATCCTAACAACTCTGCTTGTTGTTGTAAGGACTGAGCTTGCTCTGCTAAGATGTTTTGTATGGCCTAAACAAGAATATGAATGGAGGTTATAGGAGAATGATGTGGATGATGCAATGGATTGGAATCGGAATTTTGGGATCTTGAAGGATTTGAACCACTGGATGAATGCAGATTTTCAGGTGGTGTTTCTGGATTTTCTTGTTGACTAATTAAAGTCTTGGATTTTTCAGAATCAGGAGAAGATCCTTGACTAGGTGGAAGATTAGTCCCCTCACCAATGGGTTCTAATCCCATTCTGTAAAAGCTACAGCTGAAGATTGTAAACCTCACCATCAAACATGGCAGTATAGAATAGGAACCAGTGATCATCATCAGTGAAATCTATTAAAATGTGAGTGATATCTCTCCATCAAAATTCATAAAGCCTGTAAGTGAGCCAATAGGTTTGTCTCAAAGCAAGCCAAAGCATGCAATGAGGATGGAAAGAGCAGTTGTGGAGCTAAGAAAGCTCCAGACTGATGACATCATAGCTGAGTCATAAAGATTGCATCTGAATTGTCATATGGTCGATCCTAAAGTGTAATTAAGATTACACTTCAATTAAGTTTTACTGATGCAACAGTCAAGCCTTAATACTCGACCTAAGTCTTTAGTAACATGAATAGTGTATTAACACTATGGTCTGCCAGTATTAACAGAGCACAGGACCTGGTGTTCAATTCACAGAATCTCAACACTTTCCAGCCTTGAGGTTTTCTTCAAGGATGTCCTTGATAGCCTTGTTCATTGGGGGACAAGGGGTAGACCTTTCCTATCTTAGGGATGAAGGTCTTGTTGAAGTTGATCTCATGATCATAAGGTCTCAAGAAGGGTACATGGTTGGTGGCTTCCTTGAAAAAGACCTCTTTCAAGCCTTTGTATTCCTTTGGAAGGATGATGGGGGGTTTCTTGGGGCTTGCAGCAGTGGCGAGCTTGGTAGCTGTGCTGACCCAAGCAATGATGTCAAAGTTGGAGATATGGTATGCTTCTCCCTTGTGAAAGCAGTTGGTGGACACTCCATGTTGATAATGGTAGTCCTGGACTCAGACAACAGTAAAGTCAGTTTCAGTGGCCTGTTTCCAGTAGTCCCAGAGGTGTCCATTGAAGACTTCATCAACCATGTGGTGATGAGGGGGTCTCAGAGCATACTGAGCAAGGTGATTGTAGTGTTATTTGGTGTTGGCAGAGAAGGTCTCATATAGAGCCTGAGATTTGTCCTTGAATTCAGGTATGTCAAGGGTATGGGTTTCCCAGTTGATGACTGGGTTCATCTTGATTAGCCAATGCATACCAAGGAGGATGTTGGCATCACCACAGTTCATGACATAGAACTTGGTACATTGGGCTATCCCTCCTATGTTGGAGAAGAGACTACAAGTGAAGCATACAGACCCTCCTTGATTTATGGAAGCATCTGCATTACAGATGGGAATTGGGGTGGATAAACAAGTGGTGGGAAGTCAGTGCTTCCTGACAAAGCCCCAGTTAATGCAGTTGATGTCTGCACTGCTGTCTATGATGGCAAAGGTGTTGACGGCTTTCATAGAGTGTGAAGGATCAATGAGTTGAATGGGAACTCTCATCAATTGCTTATCTTTGGCATTTACAAGTACATTCACACTAAAAGAGGAAGGGAAGTCATGCATCATGGTAACTTCCCAGTTCAAAAATCCATCATTCTACTGTGGTCTTCCTCAGCTCTCTGTCATCATTGTTGTCTTCTATCTCCTGAAGTCTAAAAAGATCAGAGGGGATATTGGCATTGGCCATTCTTTTGACCTGCAGCCTAGGGGTAGAAGGGTAAATGCGGCAAGAATGGGAGCCATGTCCCTTCTTTCAGCATCTAAAGCAAGGTTCTCCTTTTGGCATCATTCCTGTTCTTTGGAAGTTAGCTTTGGAAGATGAATGACATCAATGTCCATGGTGTTAGGGTCTCTAATGGGTTTTAGGGTCGGTCTGATGTATTGGTGGGTCTGGGTGGTAGAGGAGCCACAACGTTGACAAGTGACAGCATTTCCTTCATCTCACTGCATCTTGAAATCACAGGACTGGGCAATCCATTTCTTAATGGTGGTAGGTACAGTATTCATAGAGTTGATCCTCCTCATGAGGGCAACTGAAATCCCAACCTGGAAGAATCGGATCAAGGTTCGGTGGGTGGTGGCATCAGAGATAAGCAGGGGATAGGTAAAACCAGCCTTTCCAATGTGGAGAAGGAACTTAGTGATATAGTCATTCAGTTGGAAGACCTTCTTGATGCAGTGGGTAGCAGGCCAGGATAGGGCAGCCTGCTCAGTGTTGCCTCGATCAAAGGCAGCTTTGAACTCCTTAATGAAATCCTTGAGGGTGTTGAAGTCATTGGTCTCAAGGGCTTTAGAACACTTGAACTCAGCCCATTGCTTGGCAGGGTCTTCACTCATATATGAGAGGAGGAAGCCAGTCTTCTTATGATTGGTTTCATATATGTCCTTGTTGACGAGCATGTAGGACTGGGGAGAGGTAAGCCATGGTATGGCTTCAGAGGGTTCCCTGTCATAGGCTTTGGGCCTAGCAAGGCAAAGTTCAATGGGTTTCGAAAAAGACATAGGGGTGGAGGTGAGGGGGACACTTTGTAAAGTGATATGATGGTAGATGGCAAGTGGTGGATTCAAAGATATGGTGGAAGTAACAGCTTCTTGGTCAGAAAACTGCTCAGGTTCATGGTCAGAGGGGTCAGATGAGTCTTCCACTGTAGGTGGTGGTGAACATGTGTGATGAAAGGATTTTCCATGAAGGGGGTTGACAGAGGGGTGATAAGAGTGAATGGTGGCTTATGTGAAAGTAGCCAGTATGAGGAGAGAGTCTGGTCTTTTGTTACATCTGACCTAGGTGAGGGCAGGCATAGAACCTTTGGGGCTTCAGAATTAACCATGGATGAGAGGTGACAGCACTTGACAATGGCAAGATGTTCCAGAGGGCCTTTCTACTGATGAAGTTCAGCAACAAAGGGTGCTACTGAGTGTCAAAGTATAACTCTGGTACAACTCCAGTACAACTCCAAGGGTACTCCACTCTCCTTTCATATGTCCTCCACTTCATTCACTCTGGAGTTGCATTTACCCATTTCAGAGATGTGCTTAAACATATCATACCATTTTTTATGGATTGTACAACTTCTGAAAGTTGTACAACTTATTACATTTTTCTTGAGCTATTCCTTTCTCATCTCAAGCTATCCCAAATGGATCTCACTTACCCTCACTTAACTCTGGACTGGAGTTTTCCAGATTTAGACACACACATACCATTTCACTATTTAACCTTTGTGTTTACTTCAAATCACCTCATTTGTGGTTGCTCCCTTGGGCATCAGGCTGAGATGAGGCTTCTCTTTCTTTTACCTATAGTTATACTGTTAGCTAGTAGTGTTGGGTATCTTTGCCCTTACTATAGTTTTTGACACCAAGTTAATGGTGGACAAAGGATACTACTGAGTTAATGGTGGAGGAGGAGTCTGCCTACTATTGAGAACAGACAATGAGAACTTCCCACTTAAGGGCCTGAGTAGATTGGCTCACTCAGTGCACCACCATGTGTTGTCATATTTGTTTGGCATGCATCCTTCTTGGCTTGTTCATGGCCAATGCATCAGAGACTGAACATTTCAAGAACCTTCTTGCACTGTACATATGCTCGATTCAGCCCTAGCCTTGCATATTGCCTCCAGTTCACTGCAAACCATCATTCATTCTGGCCTGTACAACATCTTTGACAGTCTTGTGTGCCTTCAAATTATTCTGATCAAGAGTCATATGGAGCAGATCAAGAATATTTGCCATCCCAAATGCCACTGGACTGACCAGGAGATCGACCTCATGTTACCTTACTTGTATGAACATCAGGCAGAACATGGAAGCCAGTTCCCCTCCCCCCCTCTTTATCCATCCCATAATGCATGTGAGGCTACATTCACCAACAGCGCTCTTCCATCTACCATTCCATCCACACCTGCGCCTGCTATTGCCACTATCAACACAACAGTTATACCTGATGTGTCAACTCTGGCTACTGCTCCCAGGTCCATGGCAGGATCAGGAAGCAGCAAACGGTCTCATGACATTATGTCAGCTGATTTGTCACCCCATCCCAGCTCCTCTTCTCATTTCCTTTCTGCTCCTATATCCGCCACTGCAGCCACTTCATCTATTGTACCTAGTGCCAGTGCTAGCAAGGGCAAGCGCAGCTAAACATCAGCTTCCCGATATTTTTTCAACCAGCAAGAAGACTCAGACAATGTGATCATCATGATGAATAGTGTTACTGCTTCCATCAATTCACTCTGGGGTGTTATTGAGAATGCATCCAATTGTGAGAAGTTAAATGTCATCTTTGTGGCCACCAAGTGGTTACAGGGAATTTCTGGTCTTCATGATGACATGATTTTCATGGTCAGTAATTTTTTTGCCATGCAGGAGAGTTATGCATCTGCCTTTCTTTCAATGGCTGAGAACAAGCGAAAGGCATTTGTGGAGATGTTGATAAAGCAACATGGTTTATTGCCTGGCCCTAGTATGCTGTAGTTGTCATTTGTTCATTCATACTAGATATCATGTACTTGTCTAGTCCTCATCCAAGCTGTCTGATACTTTCAAAAGATAACCCCGCTCTCTCAAGATTGCTTGATAATCTGCCCACATTGCATCTGCAATCTGATCACACATCTGCTTTGCCTGATTATTACCTTCTGCTAGAATGTCATTATTATCTTCAATTCCACCATAATCTAAACCATCAACATCAACATTGTTGCCTTCATCAACATTGTCATCTTAGTCATCATCTTCATTTTCTGGAGGGTCATGCTTGAGGATAAAATTGTGAATTGTACACAGTGCAGCAGGTATTTGGGCTTGTGTCCAAAGAGAGAACTCCAGAGGAAGCCATAAAATACAAAAATGTCACTTGAGAATGCTGAACCCACATTCTACAACATTTTGCAACAGTGCATGACAAAGGTTGAAAAACTCTTCTTTTGTTCATGGACTATAATGTATGGTTACACAAGGTTACTGAGTAGAATGATTGTTGCTACTGCACAAATGCTCGACCCCACTCTGCAAGATGATAGCAGATATTTCAGTATGGAACAAGTAATTTCTGTGATAGTGCAAAACCTGCATCAGCAAGCAGGTATTTACCCTTGGGAATGTGAAGATCAGAGGAGATTGCATTAGCTTAGATGGATGAGTCCAATGCTGACCCTTCCCAGCCAGTCAGGGAATAAATCCACCTCATCTTGAAGTCACATGCAAATAGAGCATTCTGTGATAGAAAACCTTTGTGGTTACAATACGGGGCATGACAATGAGCAGGTAGAGCTGCAGGGATGTGACTACCATCAATTGCCCTGATTGCATGGTAAAAGTATGGATAGAATTTTGTATTACAGTGGATATATGATGGAACTAACTCACCAGTTGGGAGTTGACATATTTCATGTAAAATGGTGGGGAGGCAAAGACACCTGTCATCAACTGAAAATACCTGGAAAGTGGTAAGCCAGGCAAAAAATGAAATCAAACAATAAATACTTTGAGACCATCTTGTTTGAGCATTGAAAATGCTCAGCTACATGGCGGGTAGTAAGGTCAGTGACACTAGTATACAAAAATATCACAACATGCTCTTCTAATTTGACCTGTCTTGAATCTTGATAACCTTGCTCACAGAGCTCAACCAGAAGCTGTAAGAAAACTTCCTTCTTCATCCCCAGCTCACATCAGATCCAATTGGGGTGACCCACAATAAGTTCGAGCATCCAATGGTATCTGGAGAGAATAGATGTATGATAGAGTATTGGTTCCCATCATGCTGGTGGATTGATAGCAGTCATAAGTTGTAAAACAGTTACCATGATGGTTTGAAGTAAGCTAAGCATTGCCAACATTATCTGATGGCACATATCAACTGTAACTGCCATTGTGTGTGATGGAGATGGCAAGGCTAGATGTCGATTTCAGTTTCTAACACTTCAGCTGTGCACAAGCTGAAAAGGATACATGCCAAACAAATATGACCACACATGGTGGTGCACCGAGCAAACCAATCTACTCAGGCCCTAAGGGTGGTTCACAGTGATTGAGAGCAAGAAAGGATTAAGGCTACCCTTGGGCCTGTATTGTGGAGTGTGAACACTGATATATTCCAGTGGCAATGGTATGAAGTAGAAGGTGGAAGGTAAATGGTAAGACTAGACTGGGATTACATATGTGATGATGTGGGTTTGTATATGTATGTAGATGAGTCTAGGGTAGGCATGGAAAGTAATGGAATGTGATGGAAGGAATCACTGACTAAGCAAATGGAATCACATGGAATGCAATGGGTATGGGTGATGAGTCAAGGTATCATAGTCAGTAATGAAAAGAAATAAACATCCAGACTGGGACTTATACCCATGCATATGTAAGCGATAAGAAAAGGACAAAGGCAAAGAAAATATATAGGGTTCATGATAAATCATAACAGATAAACACAGATGCTTGATAACTTGACAATGATCTAGTGAAAGTCGAATAGATGTAGAATGACCAGATATGGATGTAAGGAGTGACAGCTTCTTACATCCAAGGAGAACTTTAGCAACTGACTGTCTCCAGTCAGTCATGTGATCATGAGGAGCAGAGTTTGAACAATAGGCAAGTCATGTTGCACTCAGGTGCGACTTGCCACAACAACACTTCTTTCTTCTTTAACCACCACCACAACAGCAACAACAACAACATGTTGACCCCCACCCTCACCAATATCCTAGTGTTCATGTGAGTTGAGGAGATGTATGGACCAAAAGTGGCAGTGGTCAAGGTGCTGTGATCTGCAGGCAAGTGGGTCCATGATGTTAGAAAGGTGATACCAGTGTAGGAAAGTGTAGTTTCCTCCAGTGACATCTGGTCACTCCTGGTCATCCTGTAACCCCTATCCTGCGCTCTAGTCAATCCGAGACCGCTCCGTGCTGCTGTCTATCCTGATCTGAGTCAATCTGGTAGTTGTCTGAAGGTTAGTTTTTGATCTGTCTACCGTTTGTCTACCAATTTCTTTCAATTCGATGTACTGGACCTGGACCCATGTGTATGGAATACCTATCTTGTCCACCGGATACCGGATTCCTGCGCACCAGATCACTTTCCCACACACCAGACACATTATTTTAGAGTCAAGTAGTCTTCTTTTGTGTTTTCTCTTGTCATATATCATTCAGGTATGCCCAAATTAGGATGTAACTCCCCTACCATCACTATGCAAGCCATCTAGTTCCACTCAGTATCAATCCTAAGCCAGTTTCCCTCCAGTTTCCCCCATTCCTGCCATAATTCTGCAACACCATAGTTGGTTTCCTAGCCCTACCGAACAGGGGGAAGCCAGACTCAGTTTTCCAGTGTCCTATGGACAACCAGTGAGCCATCCTTACAGTCCTTTTTCATTCTCTTTGCAATCCCCTGGGTCGAGACCTACACTTGCACCCTACACTTATTTGCTTAGAACTTCATTCCGAGTTCTTTAGCTACTTTACACCAGACAACAAGGAGGAGCTGCCAGAGAAGCAGAAGATGTAGGTGAGAGAGTGGGACAGCACCCTGGTGAGTAACGTGAGTCATATTGTGCCTTTTTGCATACTAATATGTTTGATAGGGATGACTTGAGACTTGCCTCTGTGAGGTGCAGGAACAAGGGGTCAAGGCCTGTATCAGCAATGCTACAGTTGCCACCATTCAAGATGTGGGTCCATTGACAGAGTGGTGAAAGGCAGAGGTGGCAGAGTGACAGCAGATCAAGGAGGAGGGGACAGCAGAGGAGAAGGTGGCATGCAAGGAGGTAAAGGTGGATGCACATGATGAATTGAGGACAAGCACATGACCAAGGCAGATGCAGCCCAAGACAAGGTGGATACCACCTCCATTCTGAAGGCAGAGGTGATGTCAATGACAACAATGGATTTGACAGAGCCAGTAATGGATACAATGAAGGTGGCAGTGAAGGAAGGGGAAATGGCAAGGACAAATGAGGCAGGCAGGCCAGACAGGACAGTTGAGGGAAAAGTGACATGATCACTCATGGTCATGATACCATAACCCAAGGTAAGTTAGTGGCTTATGTGGATCAAAACAGAACTGACCATTCATAGTGCAAACAGACACCAATGCAGGACAAGGAGAAGGGCAAGTTCCCCAAGATGAAGAAGAAGGTGGCTGACAAGACAATGGGAGTATGGCATGCAATGGCATGCTTCCATTGCATGCAGTCCAGTGCCACCTGCACCAGACCAGAAGGGCAGACTTGTACTTGGTGCAAGAAGTTGAAAGTGAAATGTGAGAAGTCATCAGATCAGGGGAAGGCGAAGAAGGCAGAGGAAAAGGTGAAGATGGCAGTGCCCATGGATAAGAAGGGCAAGGTGCCAGGTGAGAACCAGATTGACTTGGCATGA
>JBBPTO010002590.1:0-10306 GCA_038094155.1 Pulveroboletus cf. aberrans
CATTGATAGTGGTCTCCAGTGAAGAAGGTGCTCCCACTGCTGTTAGAGGTGGTGTGTCTTCAAAGTCTTCTTTGGAGTTGGGGTTTGTTGTTATGGAGTGCTGAGTGGAAGTCAGGGGGTTGAAGCCCTTCCACTGACCCTTGAATGCACATTTCCAAGGGGTAGCTTCCAACTCCAAAACTGTTCTGGACTTGTTGAATGTGACATGTCAACTGGGGATGATGGTCTGCCATTCTAGGTCTAGGAGTTTGTAGGCCTGTTGTTCATGGGTGTATCTGAGGAGGACACATTTTTGTCTGTGTGGTCAGAACTTGCCTTCACATTGTTCTTTGGAAATGAGGGCATAGGCAAGGCATCTGAAGGGGCAAAAGATGGAGGAGTTGGCTTGTTGGTCATATAATTTGTGGAATGGGGTGTCTTCTCTGAGTGCAGAGGCCAGACTTCAGGCTATGACATACATGGCAGTGGACATTGCATCGGTCCAGAAGGACTTGGGGAGTTTTGAGTCCTCCAGCATGGAGTTTGCGAGGAGGGAGAGTGTTTGGTTCATTTGCTTCACTAGGCCATTTTGCTCAGGAGTTTATGGAGTGGAGGTTTCAAGGAGTGTTCTGTCATTTTGGAGTGTGTTTTTGAGTTCTGCATTTGTGTATTTGCTGCCCCTGTTGCTCCTTAGGAAACAGATGTGTGGTTCAGAGGGATTCTCTGAGCCTATCTCCATGTGGAATAGTGCTTTCACATCAGATTTCCATTTCTTGTAGATATCATGGATGTCACTCTTCCATTTCAGGAAGTAGATCCAAGTGAAATGGAAGAAGTCATCAATGATGAGTAGCCAATATCAGTAGCCTTTCCAGGATTGCAGAGATATTGGGCCTCTGACGTTGGAGTGGATGACCTGCAGGGGCTTTGTGGCATGTGGTTCTGACTGGGGTTTGAAAGGTGACTTTTTCATCTTTCTGATGATGCATGGCTTGCAGGATTCCGATACTCCAGAGGTGTTGTCGATGCCTTGAAGTTGCCCCCATCAGACCATGGTTTGTATGCAGGGCATACTGATGTGCCCTAAGTGTCAATGGAGCAAGTTTATGTCAACAGTGGTTAGACTCAGTTCTGGAGGGGATTTTAGAGTTGCCTTTGCATGGTATAGGCCGTCCATGTAAGACCCAGTGAGGATGACATCAGATTTTCTTTTTGTGGAGCAGGAGGTGGAGTTTGCAGGGAAGAAGGCAGTTATTCCTGTCTTTTCCAGTTTCTGAACAGAGATTAGGGAGAGCATGAACTCTGGGATGTGTAGTATGTCACTGAGTGTTATTTTGTAGGGTTGTTCTCCAATGTGGCTATGAAGGATGATTGTTCTGATTCCTATGGCTTTTATGGTGGAGTCGTCCCTGAATTTGATTTTTTGGATGGGGGTGAGTGCAGAGTAGGTGTGGAACCATCTCCAGTGTGGGACCATGTGTGAAGTGGCTCCGGAGTCTATGATGATGGGGTTGTCAGAGCTTTGCTTATCAGATGTGACATAGGCCTGAATGCATTTGTACAGAGCATGGTCTACATGGTTGCTACCTAAGTTCATCTGCTCTGTACCTCCGGATCTGGGATCCAATGTATCCTCTGCTTTGTTTGCCTTCTCTTTGTGCTTTTTCTTCAGCTCCTCTGGCCAACAGTCTTGTTGCCTACACTCTGTTGTGTTGCAACTATCCATTTTGTGGTACTCACACCACTTTCCCTTTGCCTTTTTCTTTTGCTCCATTTTGGTGATGTGAGTGGAGTCAGAAGAGTAGGGTTGGAGTTGGAGTTAGGCTTCTTCAAATAGGATGCGGATCTTGATGGCATCAAAGGTTAGCTTGTCTTGCTCTGTGAAGTTCATGACAGAGGAGGTGAAGGCATCCCACTCCAGAGTGTGCAGGAGCAAGTTGAGTAGGACAAAAGCGAGCATTCTACTATCTATGCCTAATTTCATCATGGCGAGGCAGGATTTGAGCATTTGGAGGAAGGCAATGTGATCAGAGCTGTTGGACATGCCATTCCACTTGGAGGAGAAGAGTTGATGGAAGGAGTAGAAGGCAGAGGCAAGGTTTGAGGTTTCGTGAAGCATTACAAGGTGGTTAAAGAGTGCTTTTGCCATTGTATGGTGGCAGTTTTGATCAGTAACACATTGCAGATATGGTCCTAAATGATACCCTGCACCTTTTCATCCCATTCCATCCATTTTTGGACGTCTTCAGCAGAGGTGATGACTCCAAAGGAGATGCTTGGAGTTGCAGATCTTTTCCCTTCAGTGGAGCTGGTGCTGGGAGTCAGAGGAGGAGATGTGGGGGGGCATACATCGGTTCTGATCATCACTCTGAGAACCTTTTCATGGCAGAGTTTCAAGGTAATGTGAAGTTTCCATAATTGGAAGTTTGCAGGCCCAGTAAGTAATGGGCAGGTGGTGACAGTTCTGGAGATGGCTTCGAAAGACATCAGAGGAGGGCCTGGATGTGTCAGAGTAACAATGGTGTCCTGTGGGTGAGAATGGAGTTGTGTCTGACAGTGAGTTTACTAGTGTGTGCTAGCAGAGCTCATAAGCTGTCAAGATCTATAGTAAGGGCAGAGATACCCAGCACTACTAGCTATTAGCATAACTATAGGTAAAAAACAATCAAGCCTCACCTCAACCTAATGCCCAAGGAAGCAATCACAACTGAGGTGAGTTGGGGTGAACATGAAGGTTAAATAGTGAAATGGTATGTGCATGTCTAACTCCAGAAAACTCCAGTCCAGAGTTGAGCAAGGGTAAGCAAGATCCATTTGGAATAGCTTGGGATGAGAAAGGAATAGCTCAGAAAAAATGTAACAAGTTGTACAACTTTTAGAAGTCATGTGATCAATGAATAATGGTGCAATATAGTTAAGCATATTCCTGAAAAGGGTAAATGCAACTCCAGAGTAAATGGAGCAGAGAACATACAAAAGGAGAGTGAAGTACCTTTGGAGTTGTATCGGAGTTGTACCAGAGTTATACTTTGACAGCCCACACTATAGACTTTGACAGGTTATGAGCCCTGCTAGCATGCAATAGCAAACTCACCATCAGACATGTCAAAATGTGTGCACTATGAAGGGGTACAGATACCCTAACTACAAACATAAGTAAAATGAAAGCTAGATATAGCTAGAAAACTAACCTCAGTGTTGCACAATGATGGCAGAACAACTGAGGAAAGGATGACAAAGTGGACTGTCTAAAATACTGACGGAAATCAGAGCACATGAACTCTGATGTAACTCCAACATAATGTCCAGAATAGAAAATAAGAGGTCCAAAAGAGAGAAAGGATGTTACTGAGTATCAAGTCAGCTCTGAACAACTCTGGAGTCAGGAGTTGTACTTGGTATCCAAAAGCTTTGGAGTTGCATGGAACAGGTCCAGAGTAAGTTGGAGGACCTCAGAGGAGTTATACATTTTGACAAGACACAACTTCATTCTTACCTATAGAATGCTGTTGTTACCCTGCTGCATCTAGGTCCACCTCTCATGTCCTCTGAAACTACCTCTGGAACCATCACTACCTCTCCTATGCTCACAGGTCCTGCAAACTTCCAAATATGGAAGCTCTGCATTACCTCCAAGCTCCAGCATGAAAAGGTTCTTGGAGTAACCCTCAGAACCAACATATGCCCCACTGCATCTCCATTTGCCCTTAGTGCCAGCTCCACCAGCAGAAAAGAGTCTGCCACTCTGGCCATCTCTGAAGCCATCTGCTCTGCTGAAGACATCTGAAAATGAACAGAATGAGATGAAAAGGCACAGGGTATTATTCAGGACCATATCCGTGATGCATTCCTGATCAAGACTGCTCACCACACCATGGCCATGGCACTCTTTGATCATCTCATCACACTCCATGAAACTTCAAACTTCACCTCCACATTTTATTCCTTCCAACAACTTCTTTTCTCTGAATGGGATGGCAAGTCCAATGTCTCTGACCACATCACCTCCCTCTGGACACTTGAGTCCCACCTCAGCATGATGAAAATGAGCATGGATGGTAAAATGCTTGCCTTCATCTTGCTAAACTCACTCCCATGTACTCCAGAGTGGGATGCTTTCACCTCCTCTGTCATAAACTCCATGAAGGAAGCCAAACTAACCTTTGATGCCATCAAGACTTGCATCCTCTCTGAGGTTGCCTGACTCTGGATCTGACTTCACTCTACTGACTCCACTCATATTGCCAAAACAGAGCCGAAGAAAAGGTCAAAAGAAAAGTGGTATGAGTATCACAAAATGGACAGTCACAACATGATGGAGTGTAGACAACAACAATGATGGCTGAAGGAGCTGAAAGAGAAATATAAGGAAAAGGTGAATAAAGTGGAAGGAATGTTGAGATTCTGTGAATTGAACACTAGGTCTTGTGCTCTGTTAATACAGGCAGACCATAGTGCTAATACACTACTCATGTTACTAAAGACTTAGGTCAAGTATTAAGGCTTGACTGTTGCATCAGTCAAACTTAATTAATAAAGTGTAATCTTAATCACACTTCAGAATTGACCATATGATGATCTAGATGCAGTCTTTATGACTCAGCTATAATGCCATCAGTCTGAAGCTTTCTTGGCTCCACCTGTGTTGGATTGATCTAGATTCAACTCCACCTATTTCAAATAAGTGGAGCAGCATGACTGATCCTATGATGTCATTCTGACATCATTAATCTTTTTCTAACTACATCACATACAAGAACATACACATTCCTGGATGTATTTAAAGGTGATATATGCCATGATGTAATTAATAATGAGATTCATTTTCCCTTAAGATTAAGCTTCTAAGAAGCTCTACAAGGGTTGATCTCATCAATCTCAACTAACCCTAACTTGGTCACAAGAACTTTGATCTCTATCTTGGTGAGCATCCTCAACTCATCTCTCTCTTCTCTGCCCTGTGCAACAGAAGTATCCTTGTACCATCCTGTTAGGTTATGAGCCCCACCTAGGCATAGTGAGCAAGCAGACTATATATCTTTTGAAATATTTTATCATGCCTCCTACTCCTGCCTCATGAAGAGATAGAGTTCTTGTTTATGGGTTCTTTGATGCTCTTTCTATCCTCATTGCATGCTTTGGCATTGCTTTGAGACAAGCATATCACATCACTAACAGGCTTTATGAATTTCGATGGAGAGATATCACTTGCCTCTTAATAATAGATTCCACTGATGATAATTACTGGTCCTTATTCTATACTGCCATATTTGATGGCAAGGTTACAATCATTAGCTGTAGCCTTCACAGAATGGGACTAGAACCCACCAGTGAGGGGGCTAATCTTCCATCTATTCAAGGATCTTCACCTTCTGATTCTGGAAATTCCAAGACTTTAATTAGTCAACAAGAAAATCCAGAAACACCTTCTGAAAATCTGCATTCATTCAGTGGTTCAAATTCTTCAAAATCCCAAAATTCTGGTTTCAATCCATTGCATCATTCACATCATTCTTTTATAACCTCTATTTCTATTCTTGTTCAGGCCATTCAGAACATCTTAGCAGAGCAAGCTCAGTTCTTACAATAACAAGCAGAGTCATTGGGATTGTTGCCTCAAGACCCT
The DNA here is from genome assembly GCA_038094155.1 of Pulveroboletus cf. aberrans. Lineage (NCBI taxonomy): Eukaryota > Fungi > Basidiomycota > Agaricomycetes > Boletales > Boletaceae > Pulveroboletus > Pulveroboletus cf. aberrans. Next base: position 5,606 of record JBBPTO010002590.1, read on the forward strand.
TCAAGACTTGAGTCATCTCTTTTACAACAACAATCCATTCCTCCGACACCTGCTTTGACACTTGCTTCTGAAGAAGACCTTTTTGATGGATCTGAATACACAAGAAGATTCTGGAACTTCCTTTCTTTGGGAAGTTTCTCAGAAGAGCTTAAGATAAGGCTTATCAACTGGGACCTGGCTATCTGAAGAGGTACTTTGATCAATACTTGCAGATTAATTCTCATTTTGAGAAGAGCTACCTGCTCCTCAAACTTGGTATTTCCTGGAGTTTCATTTTTTGCTCACTGTACCTGGTGTACTATCCTCATAGAAAGAGGACAAGTATGTTGTTGTGAATTTAATGAAAATATTCTGGTTTCAAGGAGATCTACAGAAGATCCCCCTGACTTACACATCACTGAACTATTTTATCAAGTGGTTGAGACCAGTGATGTCAGAGGTACATCCAGGTATATCAAAGAAGGTGCCTTGCACTTGGTGCAACCACTACTTTCTGAGAGGCAAAGCTCATATCTGCACCAGAAACAATAATCAAATTGTTCAAAGAAGGGACTCTCAGGATCCTTTATTAGCCCACTCAGGATTCCCCTTCATCATTGTTCCAGAACACCTCTACTCCCACCTTGATCAACAATACCTCACACCTGGTTGCTATGCTGAACTTCCTCTCTTACATCCATCGTATTTCCATCCTCTTCTGCTGCCACCATCTTCACCTGGACATTCCAAATTTTTACCAATAACAAGTTCTGGTCCTTTCTTGCCTTCATGTTGAAGACAATGAGGTCTCTTTGGATCTCAATCTGCATCCATTTTTGGGCCTTCCAGGACAACTGAGGACTGATCACAATGAATTCCAGAATCTGATGTACCTTAGAGAATGGCAATGAGCAGAGGTCAAAGAAGAAAACATCTTGGAGATGGGAGAAGAGTGGATTCAGCCAGATCTGAACCAACCACCCTTCCTTCAACAATATTACTGGATCAGTTCACTGGGCAAAATCATTTACCAAGTTTCTTAGACCTCAGTCAAGCTCTCTCTTTACCTCCATCCAAATTAGATCAATTTCAGAGTTTGGCACAGGGGAGAATACTATCAGATCCCATTCCCAAAGGTGTTCTCTTTCTCACATCCTTACATCCAACCTCAGACAGTCAACTTTCCAATGCTGAGGCTGGTCTATCCAGTCAAGCTCCAATGAATTAAAACCAAGTGAATGTCGATGGACAGAGGAGGAATCAATAGTTGGGCATACAATGAGGAACCTTTGGTGGATATTTATGAAGGTGCAGGTTGGGCATTCCCACTGCAGTCTTATCACAAAACTCATCATATCCAAGCGCACTGGTTTGAGTTCAAGGTGATTCAAAGAAATCACTGCAATTCCACTTGCAACAAACTTCTTCAATCTTTTCATTCTAGCCTTGAAGTAGAAGAAGGTGACTGGAGAGTAACAGGAGATCCTGAAGAAATACCTTCACAGGAAATGATGCTGGTAATCATGGACCATGAATAATCTATGGTACTGATGAAGAACATCAGATCATTTATCAAGGTTTTGCAGATGAGGCCCTGGAAAGACATCTTGAAAGAGATTATAGATGATTATGGCAAAGAAAAGCTGCAATCATTGGAGAAGAAAAACATAGGTGTCTCAGAATGGTTTAAAGACAATTCTTCCTTTTGTGCAGATGTTCCTCACTCCTGGCCTCTTTCTCATTCATCTTCATTTTCATATTTCTTCAACTTCAACAAGCCTTTTCAAAGCTTTCTCAAACTATGTGTCTATTTTCCTGAAGTCTTCTCTCTTCCTTATGTCACCTGTTCAGTTCAAAATGTCTTGATTTGTCCTGAGATTCTTTCCAATGATACATTGCCAAACCCACACTTCTTTTCAGAGACATATTTTGTAAAATTTGAAGCAATATCATCGAGACTGACACTAAAATAGTATCGAGTTACAAAAACATCTAGTCCCATGAATCAAAAAAGACATAAGAAACTAAGAACAAAGAAATGGGAAATGAGGAAAGATTGAGAACCAAAGTGGAAAAGAAGGAAAAAGAATCAGAGAAGGCAAAGTTTAGCCTCAGAGGAAGGATCTGCTGCAGAAGTTGAAGAGCATCTATTCTCTCCACATAATGCAACTCAGGAATTCGAAAAACAGGATCTAACAGAATATGAACCACATATGGATATAGCAGATCAAATCAGAACACCAGGAAGATCGGTTAATACTGATCAAAGATCTAATAATGAAAGACCAGACTTTCAGGCTATTTTGATTATTACATGTTTGATAATGTCTTTGATCAACATTTTACTGACATTGTTCTTCTTAGCCAAAATCAAAATGGCTCAACTTCCCACTGATCTGACAACCCTTCGAACTGATGGAACTCTTTTGAGTTGCATTCCTGTTCTAACTGGTTACAATAACTACCTGGAATGGAGAGAAAGGATGAAGAACTTTCTTAAGGCTTACAACCTTTGGTGACTTGCTGATGAAACATGTACCTGGGTCAGCACTGTTGCAGCAAGCAGAGCAAACTTGTGTTTGCTCAATGACAGAGTGTGTGGAAACATTTGCATGTCTGTAGACACCAATATTGCTACAAGACTCTCAACCTACAACATACACTATGTCATTGGTGGGACTGGAGCTGATGCCAATGACATCACTAACTCCAAGACCCATGACACCTGAATTGCTCTGCAGAATCTTTATCAAGCATCAGGAATCTTAGTACAATTTAGCCTTCAAACTGACCTCAACAATGTCAAGATCAGAACTAACAGCATCAAACAATTCACTGAAGATATGAATTGTGTCTGAACTCTCTTCAACAAGCTTGAACTTGCAGGAGACAATCAAGCTGAATCTCCTCGAGCCATGCACTGCATGGTTCGACTACCAAAACACCTCAATCACCTTGTGTCAAACTTGACACAATCTACCAGCATAGATGATCTCACTCAAGATCATGTCCATAATGCTGTTCTTGCAGAGATCAATCTCAGAAAAGCACAAGGAACACAAGGTCCTTCAAAAAGACATGCCAAAGTCATTGCAGAAGCATTAAATGCAACTGCAAATCAAACAAATCCTTTCAAGAGAGGGCCACCCCAGCAAAATAGAAGGCAATCTCAAACCATGGGACAAAGCTTGCAACAAAGCTCCAGCAAGCACACCCAAGGTAAAGGAGGGCAACAAGCCCAAAAGAAAGGATTTAGATCTGGTGCCTCTCAACATCAAGAGCAAAGGCAACAGAGGCACTTTGGTTATCAAAACGAAAAGAAAAAGACTGGGAAAGGATGAGGATCTGGTGCAAAGATGGTAGAAGGGTTTATTGTAATGGTAGATGAAGCAGAATTTGGAGAAGAAGCTGACATTAGAGACTGTCCTAATCCTCTCAGCACCACCCACACCCATTTAACTGGTGGCATTCCCCAATCCATCAATCATCTCACTTCCAGAAGAGCCTATGCTCATCAGTAGGCCCTTTCTTATCTGGAAGTGTACTCTCTCATTCTAACCCACTTAATTGTGGAGACAACCTGCCAAAAGGCAGAGACCCTTCTAATAAAACAGAAGGAGGAGAACAAACACCTCTAGTACACAACAGGAGAAAAGATAAAAAAGGAAAAAGGATGCAGATTATATTTTGAGGAGGTTAAACTGATCAAACAGAAAACATAACATGGAAAGATCAACCTCATTGATAGGCAGATCATCATAAACCCTATGATTCTTTTGGCTATGGTTATTACCATCCAAATTGGAATACCCATGGATATCACCTGAGGAATGATCATTATGACATAGACATAGGAGATCCAATGGATTACAATGTAAACCTCAGAGAGCAATCTACTTATGGTGACTGTTATACTGTGAGAGACAGGAACATGGGAATGAATGGCCTAGCCACATCTTCTCCAATACAAAGTGTATCTACAATCACAGACTTCCAAGCACAAGATCATTGGGTTGTTGACAGCAGATGTTCTGATCATCTTTCACCATATATAGATGATTTCACCCACATATGGGACAGAACATGGTATGCCAAAACTGCTGACAACTCACCTTTAATAGAATACAGACCTGGAATGATTATTATTCAACAAGATGATAAACCTCCAGTCACTCTAGAAAAAGTCTGGTACACACCAAAAGCAAAAGAGCATCTACTTTCACTTTCAACACTCACTCTGCATGGCTTCAGATGTGAGATTGAAGGAAAAGATTCTAGAATTTGAGACAAGTGTGGTAGACTTGTGATACAGGCATCTGCTTTATCACCACAGTCTAAGCTACATTGGTTTTGGTTTTCTCAGATTACATCAATGAACCATCAAGCAACCACACTCCAAGAGACCTCTTTATATGAAATATGACACCAGTGCTTTGGACATACAAACAACAACGCTTCAAGACACGGAGTCAAAAATTTGACAGGCCTACCTCAATGTACCATCCCCATGTCTCACCCTCCTTGTAAAGGATGTGCTATGGGCAAAATGTCCAACAGATCCTTTTCAGACTCTTCAAAAAGAGCAACACAGACACTTGAACTGGTACACACAGATTCTATGGGTCCTTACCCTGTAGAACCAAGATCAAGAGCATGATATGTTCTTACTTTTATAGATGATCACTCTGGTTTTGCACTTGTTGCATTTATCAGAGACAAAGC
>JBBPTO010002591.1:0-10304 GCA_038094155.1 Pulveroboletus cf. aberrans
AATGGGTGAAGTGCCAACCACCAGACTAGTCCAAGGTAGACAATAAGTCAAGAAGGGTATGAGTGGTACTCATTTCTAAGGAATTCCTAAAGATTGTAAAGCAAGAAGGGGACAGAGTTCAGGCACTCCCTGTGAGTTTGAGGGAGATCTGTATCCGGTATGTATTCAGCATGTATCTGGTAGTGATGGTTCACCAGATTGAAAGTACCTAGTTGAGGATAAGGACTGAGTATGAGGTAAATGATGAGGATGATAAGGGCAATGAGAGGGAAAACATCCTGTAGAAGTTCGGATGAGGATCTGATAAGTCAAAAAAAGGTGTTCACAAATTTGGAGGGTACAAATTTTATAGTCAGGGCATATCCCTTGACTTTTGACTGACAGCTATGTACTCTAGCCATGACATAAGGTACCCATAAGTAAAGATAGTGTTCATTATCCTGTTATCAGTGGGGATAGATCACCAACAAGAAAATAGAAAACCTAACCACCACTGCACCATATCTGGTTATACAAATGAGTGGAGGATGGTACATACTTGAAATAAAAGAAAGGAAACCAGGCTCAGATTGACTGAATACATACAATAATGGGTGGACCAGGACCAGATCAATGATGGATAGAACACAGATCATACACAGATTGACTCCATGCTTGAGAGAGAATATAGATGACCTAGGAAAAGTCAACCAGACATAGACAGACCAGATATGAACCTGAGAAGCTGTGGCTCCTCACATCCAAGGAAAACTTTGGAACTGACTGTTCTCAGTCAGTCACATGACCATGGGGAGCAGAGTTTGAACAATAGACAAGTCACATCAGACTCAGATGCAACTTGCCACAATGCTACCTTCTTCATTCACCACAGCAACAGCAACAACAACAATGTTGACCACCCCAAACATCGCCAACATTCTTGCATTCATGCAAGTGAAGAAGATGGACTGACCAAAGGTGGTGGCAATCAAGGTGCTGTGATCTGCTAATGAGCAGATCCATGACATTGAAAAGACAGTACAGGATGACAAGGAGGAACTGCAAGAGGAGTAGGAGATGTGGGTGGAAGAGTGGAATGGTGCCCTGGTGAGTAACACAACTTATTTCATGTTGTTCACCTGCCAATGTTCTCTGTAGAAACAACTTGAGATGTGCCTCCACGAGGCACAGGAACACAGGGCTGAGGCCCTTGTCAGCAATGTGATGGTTGCAACCATGCAAGAGGTGGGGCTGTTGGTGGAGTGGTGGAAAGTGGAAGTGGTGTACCAATGGCAGATCGAGGAAGAGCAGGCAGTCAAGAAGAAGGCAGCTCATGAGAAGGTAGAGGCAGAGGAGTGGTGACAAGTCAAAGGGCAGCAAGTGGCCAAAGCAGAGGTGGTCCTATAGGAGGTGAATGCTGCTCTCATTTCAGGGGCAGAGGTAACAACAGTCACAACAATGGCAAATCTGATGGAGATGATGGTGGGAGGAAATGAGGCAGATACAATGACAAAGACAGAGGAGCAGGCAGCAAGAAGTGAGGGTGAAGTGGCAAGGCCACTCATTATGGTGATACCATAACCCAAGGTGAGTGCATGATCTATCTGGAAAATGAGACTGACAATCTGTATTGAAAGTGAATTCTGACACTGAATGAGGATGAGAAGGGCAAGCTCAAGAAGATGACAAAGAGAATGACTGATGAAGGGGAGAGAGTATGGCATGTGACACCATGCTTCTACTGCATGCAATCCAGTGCTGCCTGCACTGGGCCAGAGGGGTGGAGGTGCTCCCAGTACAAGAAGCTCAAGACCAAGTGTGAGAAGTTGGCAGGTAGAGAGAAGAGGAAGGTGGAAACAGAGGAAAAGGCCGGGACATCAAAGGACAAGAAGGGCAAGGAGCCAGGTAAGTAATGGTTTGATTTTGCACAATACTGTCAAAGTATAACTCTTGTACAACTCTGAGGGTGCTCCACCTTCCTTTCATACATCCTCTGCTCCATTCACTCCGGAGTTGCATTTATCCATGTCACAAATATGCCTTGATGCATTGTACCACTTTCTAACATATCATACAACTTCTGAAGGTCGTATGACTTGTTCTACCTTTTTTGAACCATTCCTTTCTCATCTTGGACTATTTCAAATGGACTTCACTTACCCTTGCTTAACTCCAGACTGGAGTTCTCTGGAGTTAGAACACACACATACCATTTCACTATTTAATGTCTGTGTTCTCTTCAACTCACCTCAGTCATGATTGCTCCCTTGGGCATCTAGCTGAGGTGAGATTTCCCTCTTCATTTACTTATGGTTGTGCTGATAGATATTAGTACTGGATACTTTTGCCCACACCATAGATCTTGACAAATACAGAGCCAACTATCTGGTAGAACGTCCTAAATAACAGAAAGTGAAGCCAGTCTGGCTTGAGGACAAGGAAAAAGATGATGATGATGATGAAGACGGACCCAGACCGAGCCAGCCCATGAAACTGGGTCATGCCAGCTGGAGGGAGATGTTGGCCTATATGGCCAAGCATCTGGAGGCACACCTGCTGGGCTGGCAGGCATGTCTGAAGGAGGTGGAGGTGGAGGTGGAAGAGATGGGAGCCAAGATTGCCAACCAGCTGAAAGAGCTGAGGTGGATCAAGCAGCTGGTAGAGGAACCTGGCCCTCTGTAGAATAGAATAGATACCTTATTCCTCCTGTTGCTAAGTTGTGTATGAGTTCTAATGCATATATCCATGTCTGTGTTCATTCATGTGATTCAACAGGTCCTTCAGCAAAAGAAACTATAAGGTAAGTAAAGGAAAAGAAAGAGGTCCAAGACTGAAGTGACAACACCAGGTCATGAGCATCTGCTTGACTTGTCTTCATTGGTCTGCTTCTGCATCTATACCTTTCTGGATCAAATCAGATGCCTAGTATCCAGTACTGGATTGACATTGGATCAGTAGGAAAAGACAGAGAAGACATGCGCTATTTGAGTGTCTGCATTGAAAGAAGAGAAACATAAGTAAGTAGAGTTCGAGAGACAAGGAGGACTTTGCTTAAGAGAGGAGACAGTATTCAGAGTCTATCATAGGAGAGTGTTGTTTTTGTTGTTTTAATTTTTCTGTTGGCTTTTTGTTTTATTTAGTATCATGAGAGAAAGTGAGACACATCCAATAGAGAGCACCAGATGAAACCTGGGATGGAAAAGAGATAGAGAAACAGGTATTGTATTTTGTTTTTGTTTTGTTTTTGTTTTTTTGAGAGAAACTAGTATTTGTGGACTGCTTCTCCATCTTTCTCAACTTCATACTTCCCATCTTCCTCAGCTTCATATTCATCTTTGTAAAGTAAGGCAGCAGGTGAAATGCAACATACCTCAACTTACAGATGGCTCAGCCAGTAAATAAAATCAGCCAGTGATCCTGCAAAGTATCACCATTGGTTTGAGATACTGCAGTTTTGTTTTCCAGTTTAACTCTTTTTAAATCAGGGAGTTCCAGACCAAAGCAAGATTGCCAGGATGGTTCTTGATGTCATGGATCCAGTTTTTGAATTGCATCTTGAATTGCTTCAATGACATGAACAGGGACTGTAGGACTCACGTCCACATCATGTCAATATCTTCCTGACACTTTTGGAGCTGAGAAGCTTGCCAATCAGGGCAGTTCTGGAGATGAGGTCAGAAGCTGGAGCTGGCACAAGAAACATAGCCTCAGATCAAAAGGAAAAAGTAGCTCAACATCATGTACCATAAAGTATGGTGAGAGGCTGGTGGATTTGAGAATTGCAATACACTCTGCCCAGAAAACTGAGTGAGCAGTCAAAGGCCAGTGAACATTCCCTCCCAGGGTACCTTTGATGATGGCCTTTCAGACATCATAGTGATGCCATTCAACCACGCCATTCCCTTGTAGGAAGAGATCTGAATATGGCAGATGTCATACCAGCTGGCAAGAATATCAAGAGCCTACATGAAAGGGAATCCATTGTCAGTAACTAACTTGAATACAGTGCCCCACCAGCATAGGATGTTTTGGAAAATAAAAGAGGTAATGGTAAATGCATTCTTGGAATCAGCATCTGCCATTTCAGATATGCAGTAAGTGTGCACCAGGCCTAAATGAGGTACTGGTATCTTCAGAATATGGCATCAACATAGTGTCAATGTGAACCTTGTAGAATAGGTCACTGTCATATCCCGTGTAATTGAGACAACTCTGACCTCCGGACCAACTCCACTCATCCCTCCGGTGACTCTTCACCAACTCCATTCCTCCAACCCTCTGGACACACCTCAGATATCCTTAAATACTTTCCTTGTTCTCTATTTAGTTTAGCTTCACCCCTCTGATCCCTCTGATGCTGTGCAGCACAGCTCTGGCATATGACTTCTCTGATTCCATCTTACTATATCTACATAGTCTGACTTCCTTCAACTATATATACTCCAATTCTGTATGTAGATACTTTAGCCTGAATATCACCTTAGACTACTCCTCTTATCTTCTCCAGTTCTCTTCAATGTATCTCTGACAAAGAAGGCCATGACAGTGCAGAGATGCAACACATAAGTCATGCGCTGAGCCTTCACCCCTCCAGACATCTGGCCATCTCCAGCCATTTCTCTCCTTCAACCTCCAATCTCTGACTGGAGTTTGAGTGGAGGAGATCCGGCCTTAACAGTATATTCAGGCTTTCTCTTGTACTGTCACTACTATGATCATGACCCTTCCTCATCCACATTGAGATTTCAATCTCAAGTCTTTTCTCTAGGCTTCTCAAACCAGAACATCTTTATCACTAGAGATGTCTCTGTACAACTCTGGTTCCTCCGGATTTGTCTGGCCAAAAGGTTGACTCATGAACCATCTGACTTCCCCTTGGGAGCTGCATTACTCCCTGACCCCATCTGTACTCTGTTTAAATGCATCCACTCATTACTTATGACTGGTACCATCACCCTCAGTCCATTCTGCCTCCATTTGGAGATATGTGAATCTCCTCACAACTCCGTCCTCCACCATCCCCTCTGAACTCCTTAATGGTCACCATTTTTTTATGACCTTTTCGAGTGCCTTGATGGCATTTTCATCCCCATGTCCTCCTGATGTCTCTCTGAACTCCTGACCTCTGCACCTTCAACATCCAACTTCTCACCTCCACTTTTTCCATCTCAGGGAAACCACCTCTGATGCTTTGCACATGCCCTCATTGGATTCCAGATACTACTCAGTCAACCACCACCAGCTCACCCACTAATGATCCATTGATCATAAGGTTTTTATAGTGGCACCTTCACATGATGACTGTAAACTGAATGTTGACCTCTCTGATGTCACCCCGGTCTCCGGTTTTGAGCTCTGAGCTCACTCCAGCCTAACAAGCCATCCTCTGAATGACCACCCTCTCCAATTCCCTCAAGATTGATTAGACTTCATGTCTGATCTCTCCGGCTTGTGTTTGCTTCACATGATGCTCACACCCATCCCTTTTTTTCCTCACCTCTGACATCATCTCTGATCCACTCTGTGTGCTTCCAGCATTCCAGTCACACCACATACCCCTGGATCACTCTCCACTCTGTTCTTGGACCTGCAGTCCACCCTCTGCTTGCATCTGCCCAGTGCAGCACTTGCACCCTCTTTTTCCATTCTCTTCTCTCCTTGGCCTCAGTTGCTGTGTGTCAGAAGTCGAGCATCTCCTTCTGTTCATTTGCAGGGCTATCACCTCAGATTCCACATCCACCCTGCACCTCCTCATTTCTGCTCTCTGCTCTGAACCTTTCCAACTTCCCTGACCTGCCTTCTGATACTGCCAACATCTGTCTGCTCCAGATTCTAACAAGATTGGTGGAAGTACCTTGGAAAATGGCCATTCAGACTTGACAGTGTCACCTCTCACCTTCCTTTGTCTCCCCTTGCCCAGAGTTGCTCCATGTGCTCCATGTACTTCTGCCCTCTCTGCTCCTCTGCTTCTCCATCTCCTCCTGACCTCATTGACCACCACCTGACATTCCCAACATCCACTCACTCTGGGTTCTAACCCGATCGCCTGGAGCCCTTGAAATCTGGTTTGCTCAGAAAGCATTAACCCCCCATCCTCCATCCTTTCCTGTTCCCACCCAGAGCTGCTTGACACGCTCTGCAGCTCTCCAACTCACTCTGTTCCCCTCTGTCTTTCCCTCTGTCACCTTCTCCCAGAGCTGCTTCTCATGCTCTGTGGTACTCCATCTCTCTCTGATACTCTGTACTCTGGAAATTCCCACTTTTTTCTTCTTCTCTGTCAATGCTGGAATGTTGACCCTAAGAGGGGGGTAGAAACCACTCCCATGCTTCCCCACCCATTCCTCACACCCTTCTTCACTCTGCCCTCTGCCCTCCATTTCCCAATCCAACACCATCTGACATCCTTGACTTTGTTGCCCTCCAATTCATCCTGGCCTTTTCCAGCCCAACTCTGACTTTTCCCCCATGTCATCCCTTCATACCAGTCAAGTCATGTGCATATTCAACAAGACTATTTACAGTTTGAAGCAGGATTGACTACTCCAACTCATCCCCATCCTCCACTTCTCCATCCTCCACTCCCTCTGCCCACTCTGCTGCCTCCTTCCAAACTGCAGCATTCTCCTCAGCCAATCTGGCCAACTCCCCCACAACTTCCTCAGGCTGCCATTCGTCCTCTGGCCCCTCTGGTTCTCCATAGAGTTCTTTCACCTTGAGTTGCACCAGTGTGTTCAGCAGTGCCTCTTGTCAGTCAAACACCCAATTTTGATGATTGAGTGTGTCCTAAATCTCCCAAAGTACCTTGAGAAGGGCTTCATCAGTTCCACACCCCAACCCACACCCCTCCACCTCCAGCTGTGCCTTCTTCCACACATGCTCCAACTTCTCTGGCACCTCTGTCTTCTTCTGCTTCCAGTACTCTGGCTTCTCCTCTCCTGGCCTCTCATATCTCACTTTCACGTTCTGACATGCCAGGCCTCAGCTCACACTCCAGGCCCCAGTCCTCACACCTCCAGCAATCCACCAGCTCTACTGTGCACTTCTTTCCCTTTTCTGAGCTCAGCCCCACCTGCTCCAATCACCCTCCATCAGTCACCCCCACATGATGACTCGTGCACTCACCTGCCTTTGTGCCTCCTTAGCCACCTTCCTTGTGGCCTTCTCTACCATTCACCTCATGATCTCCTCTGCTGCCCTCTGAGCCTCTGCCTCTGCCCTCTGGCAAGCCTCCTTCTCTGACCTTCAGCAACCCTCCTCCTTCCTCATCTTCATCTGCCTTCTCCACTTCATGGCCTTCACCTCCCACAAGGCATTGTTGTCGTCCTTGCACTCTGCGAGATCCATGTCCAACCAAGACTTGATGTTGTCAATTCTGGACATAATAGTGGTATGAGATCAAGCCACATTTCAACTCTGCCAATGACTTTATACCCTCCTTTGAACTCCAATGCTAACCAACTCCATTTGTCCTAATGGCCTTCAGGGGTTCAGGCCTAAGAGGGGGATACTGTCATATTCCATGTAATTGAGACAACTCCAACCTCCAGACCAACTCTGCTTATCCCTCTGGTGACTCTTCACCAACTCCATTCCTCCATTCCTCCAGACATACCTCAGATACTCTTACATACTTTCCTTGTTCTCTATTTAGTTTAGCTTTGCCCCTCTGATCTCTCTGACACTGTGCAGCACAGCTCTGGCATATGACTTCTCCTATTCCATCTTACTATATCTACATAGCCTCTGACTTCCTCCAACTATATATACTCTAATTCTGTATGTAGATACTTTAGCCTGAATATCACCTTAGACCACTTCTCTTATCTTCTCTGATTCTCTCTAATGTGACTCCAACCAAGAAGGCTGTGACAGTGCAGAGATGCAACACATAAGTCATGTGTCAAGCCTTTACCCCTCCAGACCTCTGGCCATCTCTGGCCATTTCTCCCCTTCGACCTCTGATCTCTGACTGGAGTTTGAGCGGAGGAGATCTGGTCTTAACAGTCACCAATAATGGGAACAGTTGAAGGGATATGCAACTTCTAAGTCTGTCGAATTTGGCACTTATGACAAGTCTTCATGTATCACTTGATAGATCTGGGGGATGAATATCAGTGGTGAGGAACTCCCAGATCAGGATAATGTGAGCCCCTTTGGCAAGAGCCTTGGGTAAGCAAGGGATCCCTGGATTATCCAGTGAGGCATCCAGAATGAGCACAAACACAGAAAAGTTATGCAGCAGATGCCAGATCAATGCCAGATCACTAGAAAAGTAAGGAAAGGAACTGGGTAAAAGTAACCAGTCATTGAGAAGGACAATAGAAAATGAATAAGTTCTGTCAAGCCATTCCTCAAAGTTGTCATTCTCAGGCAGGTCATCCTTGGATGATGTTACAATCATCTAATCTATGATATATGAACACCCTATATCACTTCCATACATTACAATTACCCTAGAAATCCTAGATGGAAAGGTAGACTCTATGACACACAAACTTCATGCATGACCCCACAACCCTACCCATGCACAAGGTATGACATCATATGCATTCTAGACTGCCCTAGATTATTCTATGTATTACCCATTACCCATACCCTTCACCACACCCTTAAACCTATTCATATATGATCTTCCATTCTTCCACAGCCTTGCACATCAGGCATGTACAAGGCTGTAGCAAGCTTCCATTTGATCTCTATTATATTAGATACATGCACAGACATCATGTACATCTTGGATTAGTGTACAATATGTACAAACCCCCATGTAGTATATAAAGGCTTGAATAAAATCCACCAAATGACAGTCTTGTCCTCTTGGTGTTTCCTCAGCATCAAAGTCGTCGACTCATTCTTCTCTTTCCTCTCTCATTGTCTATTGAGTGACCTAGAGCCTTTAGTGGTTCTGAGTTGTTTCACTTGTCAGGTATAAAAGCTTCTGATGGTGTTTGAAAGCAGTTAGAGATAAGACTCTAGGGCTAAGAAGGTAATAATGCAAAAAAAAATCATAGAAAAGGGGTTTCAAGCTAACTATGGTTCTATGGAAGACAGCAGGGGGATGGTGATACTCATCACAGAAGATAGAAATGTTGTCAGAGACACAGTTCATATGGTCAGTGGAGCTCATCTGGTTTTACAGGCATAATATCATTATGTGAGCCCTATTGATGGTATGCTAGGAAATATATGGCATGTGCAGCAGGGGAGTGAACATGAATGACAGGAAAAGGTGTGATCTAGGTTGACCAATTCAAATGGCAAGGTGATTGCCATTAAAGTGTCTCAAAGAGATAGCAATGAGGCTTTCTTAAAGGAGTCGAGATTTGTTGGGTTAAGTGTTGGCAATATATGCTTAGTGAAGATAGATAGACTTCTTTTCAACAGAGAATGAGACGCTGACAGATTTCACATTGATCAAGAGTGGCTGGACTTTGCGCTAAGAGAGTTGTATCATTGAAATGGGATATACATAGTGGAGAGTTTTTATTGTGGTGAGAGGGTTGAGGGCTCTAGAAGTGTGTGGATAGGGGATCTGATGTGAGCATAGTACTCAAAGGAGTGATAGAAAGATTAGATGAGATGCAACAGTCCTTAAATATATTCAGACTTCTTACTTCATAGTCTTTTTCTAGGGTGGAGAGTAACAGCTGGTTTGACAGAAGTAGTGGACAGTTGAGTCAATATCTCAAGAGATTTTCAAGGGAGTACTATATGAGTTACAACAGAATGTAGACTGAGTTCAATCACTAGTGAGACCACATTGCTCAATAAAGATAAAGATTAGTAGGCAAGGGTAGTTTTTTTAAGTCCATTTGTGTCCTTTGTGTGGTGCACTACCCTATGTAAAACATAACAATACTAGGTAAAAGGGACTCCCAAGCCCTATCATGTCCCAAACTCTGTGAAAGCCTCAAAGGCCAGATAGTAAGATTCTCTTTGGTCTCACTATCCTCACTGGCAGTTTTAGACACCAGAGCCTCTAATTAGTAGTTTGCCATGGTGATATTATAGTGAATGGAATATATTGGGTATGTATGAGGGATATCATTTACTTGAGCCTGCTGTCTCAAGTGAGTCAGCAGGCCAGATATGGTAGAAAAGTGAGTGTGACTTAAATCTAAGTAAAAGAAAATCAGGTAAGTTGCAAAGAGAGATAGAGAATTCCATAGGTCTTAAGGCCAGGTACAATTTTGAGATGAGATTGGTTGACTTGGTATCTGTGGGAAATTTGACTCTCTCTACTTTGCTTTGACTTATCCCACTTGATATTGACCTTTGACTGCCATTTCTTCATAAATGAGCAGAGGGTGAATTGAAGGCATGGG
>JBBPTO010002592.1:0-10301 GCA_038094155.1 Pulveroboletus cf. aberrans
CTAATCAAGCTTTTCCATATTAATATTCAACACACTATGTATTTGATTAGCTTTTGCAAGGCCAATAATGCTGTTTAGGATACCAAAACCATTTCTAATATCATCAATACATTCCTATGCATCAACATAGTTCTTTATCACATGAAAATATCTAGTATAGAGGTTGTGGTAATCAATAAATGCCCTCTCCTTTCTATTAAACATTACAAAGCTTACTTGAATTTTGCTTATATGCATTAGAACTGGACTTGAAGGAGATTATATAGTTATAAGAGATTTAAATCAATCATATGGTGTTGGGTGGATGCAATTGGGGCCAGAAAATGGCAGAAAATGGCTTAATGATAGATTAGCAGATAAAGTTATCAAGTATGGGACAGGTTTCTTGATTACCACAGCCTTTATACTAGACTTTTTCATGTGATAAAGGACTATGGTGATGCATAGGAATGTATTGATGATATTAGAAATGGTTTTGGTATCCTAAACAGCATTATTGGCCTTGCAAAAGCTAATCAAATACATAGTGTGTTGAATATTAATATGGAAAAGCTTGATTAGATGACCTCCACAAGACTTTAAAAGCTCAAAAAGCTCATTTTTTCAAAATATGGATATAGTAGAGCAGTGTACAACAGTAGAAGCAAGCAGAATGACCAGCATCAAGCATAGAGAGAATAATATTCTTTTGGGTAATATATAATAATAGTGATTACAAATAAAGAGGAGTGTGAATATATTTAAACTCAGACACAATCATTATATGTATATCTTTGTCTGTATGATCAAAGCAAGCCAAATATCATGTCATTTAATGGAGATTATATGTACCAGCACAAAAGTGAAAAAACTGTTCCAATGGTATTGCTGTTTTGTAATGGCCATATCTCCGGCACCACCAGACCGAATCACGTGATACAGGGACCGTTACTTAGCCAGGAGCTTGTACTATATTCGGTCTCACCAACGCTAAGCGAGATTACAGCCAGTACACTACATACACTCTAAATGTAGCAAACATTGCAACAGTCTTTGGAGTCACTGTAGCTAGAGACTTATCCCAGCTGTTGCACAGTGGTAGTAGAACAACTGAGAGAGTAAAATGAAGGAAGATCGAATAAATAGTGACAGAGATCAGAGCACATGAACTCTAATGTAACTCTGATATTATTTCTGAAATAGAGTAAAATTTGTTGAAAGGAGGAAAGAGGACTTTACTAAGTGAAATGGTCAACTGCAAGATGCTTCAAGGCATAGACGATGGACTTGAGTCCTTGTAGTTGGGAAGGTGGACCTTGGAGAACATAGAAGAATGTTGGACATATATTTTGAATGTATTGGGTATGTTATACATCTTAAGATAGTTTACTTTATCTATTTTTGTTAGTTGTTACAAAAGCAAATATCTTGTGGCTTATCAGATGAAAATGGGCAATGAGGAGGGATGGAGGGTCAACATGGAGTTGATCAAGCTGGTAAGGCACCAAAATATGAACCCAGCCAATGACAGTCAGTTTGCATGGTTCTGTGTGATTAGGCATGTTTGGTTGGCTGCCATAACATGAAACTGTTAATTACATTGGACAATACATACATTTTCCACAGCATTTCCATGTCAGTCCATTAACAGACCCAACCATGTAGATGCATCTAGACAGCCACCTGGGCCTCAAGCACATGCCAGGCCTAACTCTAGCCAGTCCCTTCCAAGCCCAGTGAGTTCCAGCATGAGCACAAAGGGAGTCAATCATGTAATGCTGTGGCTGGCTATAGCTACTGTACAGTGCCATGCAATTATATACATTAGTCAAGTGATCTGTTGATCAGTGTGAAGGGAAAGCTTGGGGGTTAGATAATGCATGTGAAAGGGTACACAGTCTGTCAGTCCACCCAGTCGCTGCTGAGGGTACATCAATTTCACTGCTTCACTTGCATGGTTATCACTCACCTTGTTATTCACTCTTACGCAGCACTGGAGGTAGGGATGGAAACTGGAGCGGCACTCCAGGCCTGGCATGATCGGAAGATAGCAGCCCACAACATCCTGCATGCATTGTCATTGGCTGGAATAATTGACAGGAAAATCTCACTCTGAGAGGTGACAGATCCGCATCCGAGTATGGCCGAAAGGGAGAGGGGCAACACATGGGAACTGAGCCAGCATAGCCCGGGCAATACTCCAATGAAGACTCCGAGGGGGGAAGAAGAGGAAATTTATCCATGTGAAAGGGTACACATTGGGAGACTGGCCCTATGTCCAGCTGGTGAGGGGGCATCAATGTTGCTCTATTTCACTTGAGCAGCTATCACTCACTCTTTTGCAACATTGGAGGAAGGGACAGGAATCAGTGAAGCACTTCATGTCCTGGCTCGAAGGTTGGCAGCCCATGACATCCTGTATGCACTGTCGTTGACTGGAATATACGAAGTTATGATGAACGTGCAAATCTCACCATGGGAATTGATAAAGCCTGGGCTGTGTATGGTCGAAAGGGAGGGGGACAACACATGGGAACTGAGCCGGCGTAGCCCACACAAGACGCTAGTGGAGCCTGGGAAGGCTCCGAAGGGGGTCTTGTAGGACTCGGATGATCCGAGTGAAAGGGTACACACTCGGATTGTGACCACATACTCATCTGGGGAGGGGGCATCAATGTCTCTCTATTTCACCTGCGCGATTATCACTCACTCTTTTGCAACATTGGAGGAAGGGATAAGGACCAACAAGGCACTCCATTTCCTGACTCGGAGGCTGGCAGTTCTCGATGATCTGCATGCACTGTCGTTGGCCGGAATATACTAAGTTGTGGTGAACGTGCAATCTCACCATGGGAGCTGATAGAGCCTGAGCCGAGTACGGTCGAAAGGGAGGGGGACAACACTTGGGAACTGAGTGGGTGTAGCCTGTGCAATACTTCGGTGCACCCTGGGAAGGTTCTGAATTATCATCGTGGAAGGGTACGCATTCCGTATTTTTTTTGCTGATCTAATGATGAGGTGACATCAATGTCACTCTATTTCACTTGCGCGGTTATCACTCACTCTTTTGCAGCATTGGAGGTGGGGACGGCGGGAGTGGCAGTTACCACGAACCAAGTCTATACGATGGCAGTTCCCCTTGAAATCCTGCATGCCCTGTTGTTAGCTGGAACGCACCAAGTTACAAAGGATATGCGAATCTCACTGTGGGTGTATCAACTGACGCATCCGGGGGCAAGTGATGGACACAGCACATGGGAACTGAGCCTGTGAAGCGCTGACAACCCCTTGGTTTGCGGGGGGCAACACCTGAAACAATGGCAGCGATTAAGAGAAGAGAAGAAAAACCGAGGTACATGTCATGCACGCTGCGGTGGATCCGTAAGTCAAGGAGAAAACGAAGTCCGGCCAGCGAACTGCATTACCTGCCCTTTATAAAATCCAATATAGGTTTTTGCTACCGCCCGCTTATTCTGTAAACGGGTGCAGCTCCAGGTGGTAATACTCGGTGTGCCATTGAAGACTGGAAGAAGACTCGAATTCGGCAGCATTTCTATTTCTAGTTGGATATGAGCGCTTGGGGACTTGGACAGATGGTCCAGGACATGGAGTGCTCCCGACGTGACACCAGCGTTTGAAGTCGGACGGTACGTTTCCTCCTTTTCTCTGATGATCAGAGCACTCAGGATCGCGTATGCGTGTGCGTACGAGATCGACGGCGCGATGCAAAAGGCGATTAAATCCGCCAGGCACGTCCACCAGGCCAACCCGAATCATCGTCCCCTGACCGTTCGTTACAGCGATGGTTCGACCCACCGCGTGTGGCAGACTTTGCCGCGGCATCTTCGCCGTAGGTCAGTCAGTCACGACGTCCGTCGCGTCCCCGTGCGGCTGCGAGAAAAGGCGTGGGCAGAGGTGAGTTTATCTCGACGTTCTGCTGCCGCATGTTTGCATTCTCGTAGATGGACGCCAACAGGCGTCGACTCCTCGGTCGGTCCAAGTGGGGAAAGATGAATCAGATCACCCGGACCGAGTCGTTTTTGAAACGCCAACGTAAGTCCCCCGCCAATATCCCCTGACAGGCTCTCAGACTTGTGTTTCCAGGCGACAAGTCGTGGCTCGAGGCGCATATATGGCACGCCAAACGAGCCGGGATGCAGACCATTTGGGGATATCGGCTCGTACGTCCCGTTCTGTGCTTTCACCCGCATCGCTTGATATGAACGTCGTCTCACTAGGCGGTGACCCCAACGGAAAAGGCTTTCCGACCGTCCCACCGCGGCGCGTCCGTGCACGGCTCCACCTTGCACGACGCGTTTCACTATGCCACGATCGAACTCAAGGGACCACAGCTGCTCCTTCGGACCACCCTCGAACAGTGCTGCGATCCACAATTTTCTGGAATGAAACGGTTCGTTAACGGGTACCTCCGTTATCTGTCATTGACGATCGCTGTAGATGCATGACAGGCAGCCGCGCGTTCGAAACTCACCTGTACAAACGCGCGAGTTTTCCTTTTGGATTATTAGGCCGCATCATGATCATATGGAAGCCATGCTCTTCCGATACCAACCCGACACCGACCCAAGAACCCATCACGCAACGGGGAAAAGAGAAAGGAATGTCAAAGGGGAAAGAAAAAGGCAAGGAAAAGCAGGCGGACGACAACCCCTCACTTGAAACTGTAAGTTGTCCACGGGTCGCCTGGGTCCGCTTTCATCCAGACATGTTTCAAGAGGTGTTCGAAACCCTCCAAACCTCGGCATCGCACATCTTGGTGCAGAGCAAGAAAATGCACCCGCAGGTACAAGCGGAAATCGAAATAGCAGATCTCAGAGGGTGCATTAATACTTTCGAGATCATGGGACCAAAATCGAGCCAAGTTATCAGGGGTGCTCTGCCGCTTGCCGGAAATGAGGGCAGGAAGGACGCCAAAAAGGTTTAGTTGTTCAGACTGAGGTGATGGCATGTTGTTGACGTTTGCAGTTTTGGGATTCGTTGACTGAGCTGCAAACCTCTGCCAGCATACCACGCGGGATGGTTATCGGGCTCAAAGTTCTTGATCCACGGCTGAAGTTGGCTCATGTCTTCCGCTACGGTTTGGTCGGATGTTTCGTTGGTTCCCTCCAAAGAATGCAAAGCCTCACTACCACGATGTCACACAACCTTCTATGCAACCATCCCCTGCTTTCATCTTCCCCACCGCTCTTACAGCACAGAGCGAAATCTGGGACGAGGAGGTACGCAGGAGTCTCGAAAAACCAAGATACAAGAAGAAGGATCTTGACGGAAGACGATCCAATGTCCGTATTAGCGGGTCTCAAATGCTAGTCGAGTCCGACTAGTGCGGTCACTAGTAGCTGATTAGTGTAGTCAAAAAGTCGTACGAAACTTTAGACGGCGGGAAAGATGTTCATTCTCTCACCCCAGGCACGATTGAATATGTTGGGGCAACTTAGTGTAGACATAGCTATAAACAAATTCCGCCTTGGAAAAAGGAAAAGTTTTCAGTAAATAAGAATAAGTTGGGCAAATTTATACAGAACAATAAGGACGGTTAACATATTGAATTATATATTCAGAATAACTTTTAGGCTCTGTTACCACCACAGAGTCAAACAATGTTTCCGAATTTGTTTGTAAGATATACTATCATGGGACCAGTATTGCAAAATGGACCAGAGATGCAAAACACATTCTGCTGCAACAAATAACACAGCTAATGGCTTGTGCTCATGGAAATGGATTGCAATAGGCCTCCTATAGAGCCTTGTATTTTTTTTTCTGAACAAAAAGCTGTTCTATCCCTGTCAGCTTCAAATCAATGTCTTGACACCTGTGTTTCTGATGAAAAGTGTTACAATTGGTCTCTTTCAAGTTTTCTCTACTTATGTACACATGGATGTCAGTCCCAACCCAGATGTTCTTTTCTTTCCATCACTGACTATAATACCATGACTCCTCATCTGTTTCCATCGCATTCCATGTGATTCCACTTGCTCAGTTAGTGATTTCATCCTTACCTACCCTGAACTGTCTACTGCTCTATACAAACCTTGTCATCTTGTACTTGTATTTCCCAAGCTAGACCTCCCCTTCATGTACCTCAATACACTAGGTATTTGCTCCACTCCTTGTCCCTCATCAGGAACCCCTTTGCTCTTTGAGACTTTGTGGCACTCTTGAGGCTATGCTGTTCTGGAAGACCTCTTGCCACCCAATTGACAATAGATCATCAGGCAGTCTAGTTCTCTTCAATGTTTGATCATTGAGATAGGACAAGCAGACATCTTGTTCTTCCAGAACCCCCTTACTTTGTTCTTGTAGAGCAGCTTGCCCTGCTCTTCTTTGTCCTTGGCATTCTAGACTCTCTTTAGGGGCTACACCTATCTCTACCCAGGGTAGTCATAACAAAAAGCAGTCAGGACACAGCAAGATTCATCTCTAAAAAACATAATTAAAATGTACATGGATATTAAATACTCTTGTCTGCCTGTTGCTCATTTTTCTGAAAGGGTTCCCTTTTGATGTGAGTTGCCACTACACCCTCAATCTTGACCTTCAGAGGTATGACAAATTCAAGCAGAGTTGCACTCAGCACTGGTTGTCAGTGGGTGGGAAAATTTCTCATTGTCAACAAGTGAGTTTCATGCAGCAGTCAGAATTGCAATGCTATGCATGACAGTGCATGACAGTCAAAATGCAACACCTCCAATCTCTGGACATCTCCAAGGTCATCCACTACAACTCCAAGGTTGATGCACATCAAGTCCCTCAACTCCACTCTGGAGGATCTCAGAGTTAAGCATTCTACTTAGTAAGGTCCCTTTCTTCCCTCGGACCTCATTTATCCTATTCTGGACATTACATCGGAGTTACATTGGAGTTCATGCACTCTAATCTCCATCACTATTTAGTCAGTCCAGTTTCGTCATTTCTCCCTCAGTTATTCCACTACCACTGTGCAACTGAGGTTAGTTCTTTTAGCTACATCTAGCTCTTCTTTTACTTATGTCTGTAGTCAGGGTATCTCTACCCCTCTATAGGTAAATACAACAGTTGTTCCACTACCACTGTGCAACTGAGTCAGGGTATCTCTACCCCTCCATAGCACACAGATTCTGACAATGACCTCCTGTGAGGTTGTGTCATGGAAATTTTGCAACTCTGGTTCACTTTCTGGACAGCACATCGGCATCCATCTGGCACACTCTATTTGTGTTCAGTCCTCATTTTAAAGACGATAAATTTACCTATATTCAATTACAAGCTATTCATAAAATTTTCATGATCCATTTGCTAGGTAGAAAGTGCACTACAAGAAATGTTTGTTTGAATTTTGCAATACTGGTCCCATGATAGTACAGGGTATTGCATAAAAAACTGCAGCTTGCAATATGCAGAATTATTATTTGTTCCTGTTTATTTTATTGCTCAACAGTGGAAAATATTAGAATAATTGTTTGTCTGGTGTGTCACACAGAGTGATGAGTCTTCATCATCTGGAAAAATGGTACTTACACTGCTGGATACAAGGTACACTCACATTTTGCTCCCCCTTGACTGCTGATCAATCAGGGCTCCAAACTCCCAACCCCACAGTCAACACAATGGTCAAAACACCTTGTGATGAGGTAGCACTTTGGTGGCATCATGTTTACATCTCAGCTGTTGACATGAGTCTCAGCTGCCATTCTGACTAGTTGTTTAGTGACAGGTTTGAGACCACATCTGTGGTTCAAACTGCTTTGGGAGGTGCTGTGTCTGCACCAAAATTGCAAGTAAGCACCCTTTGATATAGTTTGTAGGTATATGATGGTCTTGGAATCTCTGGATCTTTCAAACTCAAAAAAAAGAACAGGGCTGGTAGCTACTCTTGCAGACCCTGCTGTATCTTCTGATTGTGTCATGCATAAAAGATAGGATTTGAAAACCATGGTAAGCACATTCTGATCCAACTTCTTTGCTTTCATTTGTTATTAACTCCTTGTGCACATTCTCCTTCACTGAGATTGACACCTCACCTCATCAACCCCAGTACTGACCCACCCATTCTGGTTCCTCACTGTGAGCAGCTACCACCTGGGCTGTCAAATGACATGGTATGGATCTGTAAGTCCTTGATGTTTTGAATGATTTTTGTGCAGATTTTCTCATTCAAGTGTATTGATAGATGGTTGACCAATCAGCCTGCCTTGCTTTTCTGTAGATGTGGAGGACCAACAACTGCTGGCATCTAGTTCACAGCCAGTGATGAACAGGCTGAGTAAGTAATATTTTTAATGACTTTTATGAAATTGACATGATGGGATCACTATGGAAGATAATGATGGTCATCTCATATCTATTTGTATCATTCAGCTAGTCCTTGAGAGGTCTGCTACCAATAGTTGGTCAAAGGTTTCCATGAAGTGCTGATGTGTTGTGACACCTGACAATATTATACTTGCAATTCTTAACTGCACTGAGTTCATCAGAGTATGCCTTAAGGTCCACAACCTCAATGAGCAATTTAGCCCTGGAATTCATTCCAGTCCCAATTTCAAGATGTGGTAGACTGGTTCCAGGTACTGTAACCATTTACTTGTTATTGTGATTAATCAGACTTTTGAGCTTCATGTAGTGGTGGAAAGAGTGGGGCCATTGTGATCATGAATGATCATGATTTTGATGTCATGAAAGCCACAGTCTTGAAAAAGAAAAGAGATTTGTGCTCCATCAATGTGGAATTTGATGTGGACATGATGGATGGTTTCTGCATTTGGAAGAGGGCAAGTTATGATGCTGTTCCTTGCATTTGATGCCTCATCTTCAACATAGCTGCTTCCATGTCAAGAGAGATCACAAGAACAGGATGATGAATTGTTCTATGGTATAGTATTAATTAATGTTGATTCAACAAAATTTCAATCATGAGTATTCTGAGTTTTATATCCAACCCTCTGCATCCTCTGGTGATACTGACATTGCAGCTTGATGAATGAGCCATGGCCATACTTAGGCACAATGGCCTCACTTTCATGATGACACAGCCATGCCTTGATAGCTGAAAATGCCTATTCAATCAGGTTGAAATCTGGAGAGTAGGGTGGCAGATATACCAATCTTGCTCCTATCCAATGTTAGATTGATTCATTCCATAATAATTCAAGGCTTCTTACTGTACTGAGTCTCAACAATCTCATGAACTTCATTGTAATGAATTGCACAGTTGTCCATCACAACAACACTACAAGGACCTAGAAATGAGGTCAAATTTGGAGCCTGTCAAAAAGCACTTGTCTGTCAGCCACACAACAAAAATCTTAAACAGACATGAACAACTTGAAGATGAAGAAAAGACATGAACTTTGCCTTGTTAACAGAGCCCTCAAATATCTACAATGCAATGATTCTGTTCATGCTAAGTGCTGGTAGGATCAAAATATGCCAAACACATAATTGTCTAACACCTGACCATCCACTTGATCATTGACTGATCAGGTCATATACACCAGACTTGTTGAGCCAAACAAAAGATTTCATTGGAATGTCACCATATTCAGCCTGCCAAGTTGCCCAGAGAAGATCATAGCAGTTTTAGAAACCTGTTTGTGCATAATCTGGAGATGTCAGATAGTGCAGGAAAGTGTTGCAAATGACACATCTACAGTGACCTCCAAAACCATTGCAATGTTTGACTTCAACTCAGTGTATGAAGTGCCCTGCAATATTTCATGGGAATTCCGCTTAGCTTTGGTGGGACCAAGCAAAGCACAAACTCCCAGCTACAAATGGGCCTCTTGGTCATGTGATTTGACCCATAGGCTGTGAAGATATGACCATATGAAATCAACAATACCATTGCAACAGTTTTGCACCTTTATTATTAGGGGGATATTTACATAGTACTTGGTATAGCCTCCATTTGCCTTGATTACTGTCTCGATCCTTCTAGGGATACTCTCAATCAGCTTTTAACAGTCCTCAGCTGGTATTTTATCCCATTCCTCTTGAATCCTCTCCCACAACTTCAAAATTCCTTTAGGGGGGTGCTCATGCTCTGCCAGCCTCCTTTTCAGATAACTCCAGATGTGCTCAATGGGGTTAAGGCCAGGAGACTCTGCAGGCCATACCATAGTCCTGAAATCCTGCTCTTCTAATCACTCCTTGACCTTCTTGCAAGTATGCTTGGGGTCATTTTTCTGTTGAAAGATGGTGTCACAAGGATTAAGACCATAGTATTGCATGGTTTGTTGTAGTTCATCCTTCAAAATTTGAAAGTATAGGTCCCCATCCATTCTACCATCAATCTTGGTAGCATATCCAATGCCATCCCAACC
>JBBPTO010002593.1:0-10299 GCA_038094155.1 Pulveroboletus cf. aberrans
GATGTGATGTGAGCATTCAACAATTCCATTTGCCTTCAAGTTGTATACTGAAATGCAAATGTACTGGATGTGGTATCTGTCTGCAAGGTAGTTGAGTACTGTGACAATTGGCATATCATTTTCCATGATAATTTCCTCTAGTCCTCCCCATCTATATAACACTTTCTCAAATAAGAATGCACCAACTGTCTATCCTGTCTTATTTTTCAATTTAAGCCATTTAAGCCATCCAGTGAGTGAGCAGCGAGCTTGAATAATGTTGATATAGCCTTGTGCAGTCAACATGTGCATCAAATCAATATATACTTTGCAGAATAGTAAAGCAGGTGTTGCAACAACAGGTGGAAGCATTACCTTGTCCATGGAGTGAGTCTGGCACTAGTGACATATTTTGATGTACCATGTGATGTCTCTAGCAAGGGATGGCCGCCAAAAATGGTGCAAGATAGTGCATTTCATAGTGTAAATGCTCTCGTGTCCAAGTTCATTGTATGTAGCATGTAGGTTGTGGGGGTGGTCAGGTGCAAATATGTAAGATGAGCTGGTACTATCCATGCAGTTTCTTTCATCAGAGATGATCACTGGTGACAAAAGATTCAGCTGTGCATTTGATGAAGTAACATCAGCATGAATCAGAAATGTTGAATAAAATGAAAAGGGTAGTAAGAAACTGCTGAATGTACTTCAGCTCATCATCACACTGCTTCACCTTGTTGCTAACTGGGATTTGCACATCACTATTACCATTCATTGCTGTGGTAAGTACTATCACTGATCCTTCTCCCTAATACTTCTGAAAAAAAACTGCTCCCTCTGCAACTCCTCTGGAAACCCAAATTGTACAATCTAATATCTCATCTAATCATTCCTCAATCTCTTTTTTTTATTCTCAGTCTTCTTCCTTGTTCTCATCTCCCTTCCTTCTTCTCAACAATCCATTGGATTCCTGATGATGCAATGCCAGAATGTACTTGAGCTTGAAGTCAAAGGTGAGAATTTCTGTGATTCAGTGGTTCATTGAGAAATTTGACTGAATATCTGGATTGTTGAGCATACCATGAATGTGCAGTGAGCTTAAAAACCCTTTCCATGTTTGGCTTATTTGCAGTGTGATGCACACTGCCTACCCCTTGGGAATTTTGCTTAGCCTTGGCAGAGTTATAAACAGAGCTTACCCATGGCTATCTGATTGTTCCCTGAATCATGTGATATAATTCATGTGGCATGGAGATATGGCCATTTTAAAACAGTAATGTCATGGAAAGGGTTTTTGAGCTTTTGCATTTACAAGGGTATTTGGGTATTATTAGTACTTTGTATAACCTCCTTTTGTTTGAGCACTGCTTGAATACTTCTGGGCATGCTCTCAATTAGTTTTTGACACTCCTCAACTGGGATTCCCTCCCACTTCTATTCAACTCTTGCCCACAATTCATGAATCCCACTAGAAGGGTTTTCATGCTCTGCAAGCCTTCTTTTGAGATAACCATAGAGGTGTTCAATAGGGTTTAGGTCAGGAGACTGTGCAGGCCAGATCATAGTCCTAAATTCCTGTTTCTCTAACCATTCCTTGACCCTTTTGCAGGTATGCTTGGAATCATTATCCTGCTGAAAATGATGTTAGGAGGATTAAGACCATAATACTCCAGTGTTTGCTAAAGTTCATCCTTCAAAACCTGAAAGTAAAGGTCACCATCCATCCTGCCATTAATCTTGGTGGCAAGTCCCACCCCCTCCTGAGTCATACAGCCACACATCATTAAGGAACCATCACCAAACTTGAGGATTCCTTGTACCAGCCTATCACTAAGCCCCTCACCTGCCTTTTTTCATGCCCATTTGTGCCCATCTGACCATATCATCTTCTTCCAGTCCTCCAGAGTCCAATCCTTGTGAGCATAAGTGAAGTTCAAACAAGCCTTGTGATGTCTAGCAGAGAGGATAGGACATTTGGACTTGACCACAGCCTTCACACCAGATTTTTTCAAGTGAAGATGGACTGTACTGGCAGAGAGGGGCTGGTTAATGATGTTGGTAAGAAATTTGATCACTTGAACAGCATTTTCAGCTTTGCCAGAGGTGATAAGGTATTGGGCATGATGAATATTGGTAGGGGAAAGCTTGCAAGGGCAGCCTCCCATAGCTTTGGGAAGAGTAAAACAACTCTTGGAGTGAAGTTTTGATATAGCAGAAGGGCTGACACCAGTTTGCTTGGCAATGGCTTCACCAGATTGGCCAGCATCAAGCAGAGAAAGGATAGAATTTTGTTGATTAAAAGAGAGAGATCTAACCATGATGGTGGTTGAAAACTAAGAGGTGTGTGAACTTTTTTAAACTCAGACATACTATTGGCATGTATGTCTTTGTTTGTACAAGAAAATACAGCCAATCATTCTGCTACATAACCATAATATTAGTTATCAATTCAAAAGCTCAAAACCCTTTCCATGACATCACAGTTTTAAAATGGCCATATCTCTGCACCATGTGAATTCTATCATGTGACCCAGGGACCAATTTGATAGCCAGGGGTATACTCTATTTATACTCCACCAAAGCTAAGTGAAATTCCCACAGGGGTAGGTGGTGTGCATCACACACTGTAAATAAGGCAAACATGAAAAGGGTTTTTGAGCTCACTGTAGATTAGCAGATAGAGTTGTCAAGTATGGGACATGTTTCTTGATTATCACAGCCTTTATACTAGACTTTTTCATGTCATGAAGGACTATGTTGATGGATAGGGTTGCATTGATGATATTGGAAATAGTTTTGGTATCCTAAATAGTATTATTGGCCTTGCAAAGACTAATCAAATACATAGTGTGTTGAATATTAATAGGGAAAAGCTTGATTAGATGACCTCCACAAGACTTTAAAAGCTCAAAAAGCTCAGTTGTTCAAAGTCCGGATATAGTAGAGCAGTCTACAACAGTATAAGTAAGCAGAGTGACCAGCATCAAGCATAGAGAAAATAATATTCTTCTAGGTAGTAAAGGTAGAATATATAACAATAGTGATTACAAATAAAGAATATATTTAAACTCAGACACAACCATTATATGTATATCTTTGGTTGTATAACCAAATAAAGCCAAATATCATGTCATTTAATGGAGATTATATGTACCAGCACAAAAGTGAAAAAACCATTGCAATGGTATTGCTGTTTTGTAATGGCCATATCTCAGGCACCACCAGATCTAATCACGTGATCCATGGACCGTTACGTAGCCAGGGGTTTGTACTATATTCGGTCTCACCAATGCTGAGCGAGATTCCCACGGTTATAGCCAGTACACTACATGCACTCTAAATGTAGCAAACATTGCAACAGTTTTTGAAGTCACTGTATGTGTGGGCTTTGTTACTTTGTCATCAGACCACAGCTTCTGAAGGTCTTCTACAACTACAGGCCAATCTGATGCAAAGATGATTTTGACTTTGACTATTCCACTGGAATCTAAATGCCCTGTCCTACAGTGCATGAAAAGTGTCTCCAGTCTCAGCACACCAACTGCCCACTATCATTTCCAGGTGTTTCTTCCCACATCACTCACTTCTAACCTTCCGGTCAACAGAATGTCACTGCTGATATCAATCCTAGTGATCTAGAAGGTTTGGTCATGCCCATGTATCTGTCACTTTGAATTGCAAAGTATCTCAGGAACAGTATCCCTTGTCATCTGGCCCATAAGCAATGAAGTTGCCATGACTGCATTGGAAGAGATGAAAGTGACACACTGTGCAATTTATCTCACTGCATATGATCAACAACCAACCCATCCCACCAGGTACTTACCAGCATGAACTTTGAGGTGCCCTCCTTGAAATTCACTCTATTCTCTCTCAGTACTTTTTCAAGACCAAGCAGCCCTCCATGGCAGACATTCACACCCTCCACATGCTTCATGAGCCCTACACTGTGGCATTGACTACAAAAAGAAATTTGCCAACCACATTCAAACACACTGTGCCACTACCTCATCTCTCAGAAACATGAAGGCCAGTCCCTCAACCACCAAGCACACAAAACAGCAATGCAAAACACTGTCTGAATGTAGATCCAGTTCAATTGTCATCAACTAAACCTTGTAGCATTGACTGTCTGATGATTCCATCTGCCATTCCATCTCACAAATCTCAATCCATTTTTTTTCTTGTATGTTGTCTGACATATCTGTGTGTGTGTGCAGTGAACTGGGCTGAGGTGTGTGCACACCTTACTTTCTTCAATGTAAGCATTCTGCCCCTTATTTCTGGATCTGACACAATCACTATTTTGGTGATGGCCAGTCATTGTCTCAGATTATATCTTTAATTCCTTACTTTGCACAATGACAGCAGACAAAAGTGGGTAAAACATCTGGTTGCACATTTGCAAAGCTGACATGATGTGTTGTAGTCACTTGAAGGTTGTGTCCCAGTCCATACCACTCTTCATGTTGTGTTATGATGGTTGACAAAGCTGGGTCCATGTCCCATATATATTCTCACTCTGTTATAGATATTTGTTGACATCTTTCTATCTTATGTCATAGTACCATGTTGTATCCAAGCTTGTTTTCTCAGGTTTCAACACCATAACCTACTTTGCCAATCTATTGCTGTTTTCTGCTTGGGTGGCAAGTGCAAGCAAGGTTATGGCTGATGAAGATGGTTGTGTGTTCACACACCCAGATAATTTGTATCCATACCCCATTATTTTCATTCAAAATCTTGTTGTTCTGGGCTCTACTAATGTCAAGGAAGATTCTGTATGGAGTGCAATACTGGCAGAGATCCAACTCCATATAGTTGCATATCAATTGAACCAGATTTTTCAAAACTTCCCCCCACAAGACTCATTTCACTGGGAAATGAAGAGAGCTGTCAGAGTCATACTAATGAACTCCTAACAACTCTGGAACTCCGGAGTTGCATTGTGAAACCTTGGCTTCACCTTATGTGGTATGCCCTTGTTTCAAGTCTCAGTGGGTGATCCCATATTTGTCAGAGGTTTGGAGGTTTGAAGTTGAGTCATCTAGACTTGGAGGATGGAGATATCCATTGGAGTTCAGCAGAGAGCCAAGCATCAAGCTGATCAAAGAGAGAGAATGTCAAATGCTCAATTTGATATTATGATCTGAGATATGTACAGCAGAGATAGTACAGTATATATACTATGAAATGCATCGATTTGTAACAGAGTCATGAAGAATGAGTAATGGAATGAAGGTCAGGAAACTAGAAACTGGAGCTGTGAACTGGTTGTGCAGTTTGCTGGAGCTGTGTTGCACAGGGGTAGGGAAAGGTGCAGAGTGTGAGATCTAACTAAACAGAAAATAAGGAAGTTATGTGATATATCTACAAAGGTCCAGAGGTGCAGAAATGCATAATTGGTGAGTTGACACTGAAGGGAGGTGCAGTTTTGGTGCTTGGAGGACCAGAGTGGTCATGTATATGACAAGAGCACAGAAAATGATGGTAGGTAACCATGACATAACATAGCATCATACATCTCATTCAGCATAGAAATCTGTTACTATGCTCATCAGGAGGGCCATCTTTCAATGTATGCACCCAGCCATCCCACCACCAATTTCCTTTCTATCTCATGAGGGCTTAGATCTCCAACAATGGGTGGATACACCAGTCATATTGCCCTCCCCAGATGCAGAAGAAATAACAGCTCTCTTTGGCTAGGCAGATATAGATCAGTTGTGGTTGAGCCTGGAATCCTTGGTCAATGCTCCAGACATTGACACATGGACTTATGTGGCTCTCAGATAACAGCATCCATGCTGGTAAGTAACCATTTTGTCATTATCATGAGTTGATAGCAACTGCTCAATTTTGAAATCACTCAGATTGAGCATCACATACAGTGTGATGTCAAGACACACACTGGTGATATGCTGTTGGGACAAAAGGATGTAGATTGTGCACTGCTTGCAATCCATCAAGCAAACATGTTAGTTACAAATATGGCTGAGGCTCACAAGGATGGTGTCATCAAGAATCAATCAGTTGAGATACAATGTGAGCTTCTGGAAAGAGACAATGAACTATGCAAGCCCCATACACATTCCGAATAGAAATGGGTGTTGTTTGCTGAAGCAGAAGTTTTTGAGCATATAGAAGCTGAAACCAGAAGGAGACTGTAGCACATGTGTTTCATGTTTCAACCTGTATGCCATTAAGATACATTTTTGACAGAGGTAAAGAAGCCAAGCAGTGTTGCTGTAGTTCAGCTTTTGCCCTGCCAACGCTTGGCTCAGCTTGTCAAATTTGGCAGGGGTTAAGAAAAGCATGGCAAAACTAGAGCCAAGCTTCAAGTTGTATGGTATTCATGTTCAACACATGAGTGACCAGGAGCTTTCTCAACATCAATGGATTTCAAATGTCAGGGCAGTCTGGTAGTCTTTGCCATTATGTTAATTGACATTCTTCCATGAGCATAACAAATTTCACTGAGTTATTCACTTCTTCACTTGCTTTCAACTGTTCTAAGCTCAAAGTGACATTTGAATATCAAAAACCACAGTACCAACACTTTCCATACAACAATCCACTGGTTTAATCATGTCTAGCTTCCCCAGATATCAGTGAGCTTTAAGCCACACATTTGAGACCCAAACATTGGCCCAGTGAATTGGAGCTTTCACTCCTGGATCTAATTCTTACACTTGACCTGATGAATTTGCTGTAACATAAAATGATCATGTTCTTCTTTGATTGGCATTCCATCAATAACACTGTCAGGTTGCACAATAGTTGCCCAGTTCACCCTCACTGGGTATACTACCTTTCCAGCTATTTCTAACCAGTTGAACATGAACTGACTGTTAAGACCAGATCTGCTCTGCTCAAACTCTGGTTGGAGATTGGAGGTCAAGGGGGAATGAATGGCTGGAGATGGCTGGAGATCCAGAGAGTCATGTCCAGAGGAGTGAAGGCTTGATGCAAGACTTATGTGTTATGTCTTTACACTGTCATGGCCTTCTTGATCAGAGATGCATCAGAGGAATTCCAGAGGAAGAACAGAGGAGGAGTCTAAGATGATATTCAGGCTGAAGCTATCTACATACATAGTCAGAGTATATATATGTTGGAGGAGCTGCAGATTAGTAATAGAGGGTTATGTAGATGTATAAGACAGAGGTCAGATATGTAAGTGCCAGAGCTGTGCTACACAGTGTCAGAGAGGTCGGAGGAGCAAGACTAGACTCAATAGGAAACAAGGGGAAATTAGTTGCATATAGACAGAGAATGCACTGGAGGGAAAAGTAGAGTTGTGTCAGAGACACTGGAGTTGTCACGGATATGAAACTGACATACATCTGTCCTCTTTGATACCATGATATTTGTGTCATGAATGTCACCATGGACAAAGCTGGGTGCATGAAACTTGGTGAGCTTCTGTGACATGTCATCAAAGACAGATGATGGAAGTCAATCTGTACAGACATCAATTGTCTCGAACTTGTCAAGTGCAGTAGACAACCATGTGCCAGTTACCAGGGAGTTTATTGAGCCCTAGCAAGGCTGGGGAGTATCCAAGGAAAGCTAGACACTGGCAGGTCTCAACACAATAGATTCACATGAATTTGATGTAGATTTCTTTGCTGATCTTGTCCATCACAAAAAAGATGACTTAATCCTTCATTACCTGCTTTTTGTCCTGGAATGTATTTGTGGTCTGGTGATGAGTTAAATGATAGAATGTTGGATACAGAAATTTTGGAACAGGTGGCCATGACTTGGAAAGGGAAGGTGCAACAAGTATTTTGTAGTACTGTTCTGAGGTCAAGACAGCCTTTTGAAATGCAGCCATGTGATGTGCTAATTCGAGATGGGCATAGTTATTCATGGAATGAAAGTGAAATGCAATTGGACATGATGGCACCTGCACTGTCAGGTGCAGATTTCATGTGGCACCAACAAAGATGATATATAGTCCTGCAGAATGAGTATATCAGAATCAGATGGGCCATAGGATGGATGGATGCTGACTGAAAACACAGCAGGAAGCATGGAAGAGTAGATCTCAAATATTTCATAGCTTGTTCCCTTGTTTACTCCAGATAATATGCAATGGCTTGAAAATAATGCCCAGAGGAAGTACTTCCAGCTTCATCCTTGAATATGATGATCACATATAAAAATTCACCAAGTGACATGTCCACATCAACCCAGCAACCTGTTTTTTTGAATCTTGAATGTCCGCAAGCAGATCTGATAGTACCTAAGCACATTGTTAACATGTCCAACCCAGTCTACTTCATTCTTGTACAAATTTGACTTGACAATCTCAAGGTCCTGGGTGAGGCTATTGTCTTCTGTCTGCACTTCAATACTCTTACAGTGTTCAACAAGTTGGCCAATGATGGGATGGAGTAGCATTGTTGGGATAGTCTCTTTATTGCTGCATTCTAAATGAGGGTGGAGTACCAGAGCTAGAGGGCCTGTCCTTTGAAGTACATGCAAGGAATTCAATGCAAGCACTTTTGATTGTATCCCCATTGCAGATGGAACAATATGCTGAAGGAGGAGGCTTAGTGACTCCTGAAATGAATTGTGAGAATAATTCAGCCATTAGACATCTTACTTATGTTCATCAAGCCACTCAATGACAATACAGAGAGAAGAGAATATGTCTGAAGGCCAGTCCTATATGAGTGTGCCCATCCAAGAGCTCACCTGCTCCAGTAGTACCAAACATCTCAGATAGAATGTCCTCTGCTGTCAAGACCTTGTATAGTCTCAGGGAATCAACAGATGCTTCTGCAAGAGTTATGTGCTGCTTGGTCTGGATCACATCCCTAAGCTCTGCAATCGACATGTACACTGAGGCTTTGATCATAAATAAGGAAGCTTGGTCTGTTCCTCAACACCAACAGTGAATAGTCAAATAATATAAACAAGAGAAAAATGATCAACATGAACATCAACTTATGTTGCCAGGTACCAATGATAAGGTATAGTCTGTTGTTTTGGAGAGATGACCCAAAACCTCTGATATCTTTTGTCTATTTCATAATGGATTTCCCAAATCAGAGAATGAGAGGGCACCCAAGGTGGCTTCTATGGAATCATTGTCAACAACTGGCTTGTCATCAGGAATTTTATAGAGATTTGTCTGTGAGAATGGGAGTGCATGACAAAAGTCATGGATGGTTGTTTCTGATGAAACATGGACAGGCATGTTAGAGCCTAGCATCAATGGGTGATCCATACACCCAGTAGTGGAGCACCCAGTCAGATATGCTATGTAGTTGAAGAGGAATAGAATTGTCTATTGGTTAAATTCACCAAAGGTGAAGCTGTGAGAAGTTTTAGTCCTGTGGTTCTTTGTAGAGTTGCCCATATACAGTAGACTCATAATGCATATGGTGAAAAGATTGAAAAACTGATGCAATTTGATAAATATGCAGTATTGAATTTGTCACAAAGTGTGACCACCATGACAGGTCTACAATAAGCGAAGTTGCAAAGTGCTAGACACAAACATTTTATGAGTAAAGAATATATTTGATGTAGTTTGTTGTGCAAGGCAAAGTTCTTCCTGGTGATGATAAGTACAGAGGTGACGAAGTTGGGGCACATGCAGGACAGAATACAGATGTGAGAGGCTGGCAGTGAATATGTTGTGTGAATCATGTCAGATATTTCCCTAGGAACTTATTCACTCTGTAATTCTCAAGTTGTGCTGTAAAACAGAACTGAGTGCAATAAGCCAAACTCTACAAATAAGCTGCTCATAACATATTCACAATGGCCTGGTAGCTCAGTAGTAGAGCTACTGGTATATATCCAGGAGGTCCTGGGTTCACAACAGGTTGAAAATTCCATTTCTAAAATCTTATTGACATGAACATGCCAGATTTTTGGCTGTTTCTTTTGAACAAGTGGGACAAGGAAAGGAAAATGGCCACTGTATAATATGCCCAATTACTCAGGTGAAACAATGAGATTGTGACACTGGCTAGACTTGATGGACTAATGAGATGTGATGATGGATACTATATATTCTGACTTGGAGCTCACATGAGATCTACCTCCCATAACTGAAGAGTGTCTTCATTTATTGCAATTGTGCTGATACTGCACTTTGAAGACTCTGCTATCTAAGTTAAGGGTGATACTTGCAAATCCTATTAACATGCCATTAAGAAATACCTGTGTTGCTTGTAAATGCTTGAGCGGTGAGATTGTAAATGAGATGGTGCCAGGACAGAGCAGAAGCAGAATTAAGAGATAGAGTGTTTTACCATACCTTTTCCTGACTGTAATGACAGCATCTTTGCCATTAAGAAC
>JBBPTO010002594.1:0-10297 GCA_038094155.1 Pulveroboletus cf. aberrans
ATCCATGACAACCATGGTCCTCTGATCACTAACTCCATTCCATCTCCGGTGTGTTCCCACCCATTATGCATCTCTGTTCCTCTGGACCTCCATACATATATCACATTATGTCTTTGTTCCTTATTTAGTTAGATCTCATGCTCTGTACCTTTCCCCATTGCTATGCAGTACAGCTCCAGCGAACTGCACAACTGGTGTGCAGCTCCAGTCCTTAGTTTCCCAACCTCCATTTCATTACTCATCCATTACAACTTCATTACAAATCTGATGCTCCTCCATACTATATATTCTGTACCATCTCCGCTGTACATATCCAGTCATAATATCAAATTGAGTACTAGACATTCTCTCCCTTTGATCAGCTTGACACTCGGCTCTCCACCGAACTCCGACAGATATCATCATCCTCCTC
Organism: Pulveroboletus cf. aberrans; assembly: GCA_038094155.1. Taxonomy (NCBI): domain Eukaryota; kingdom Fungi; phylum Basidiomycota; class Agaricomycetes; order Boletales; family Boletaceae; genus Pulveroboletus; species Pulveroboletus cf. aberrans. The sequence continues at coordinate 413 of JBBPTO010002594.1, forward strand.
CGATCCTCCGCAAATACAGGACCACAACCCTGAGACTTGGATAGTGGCACATCACATAAGGTGAAGCCAAGGTCCTATCAATATCTCCAGAGTTCCAGAGATACACCAGAGTTCATCCACACGGCCCTAACAGGTATGTAGCCTTGTCATGAGTGTGCTGAACATTGACAATGTCCAGCTCTTTTCTGAGATCCCTTCTTCATGGCATCTTATGAGTATGGAAGACAATTTCTATATCCTCATTGCCACTCTCATCCAAACTTGTTCCATCACTACCTAGAGTGGTCATAACATCCAATAGAAAGTTTCAAACATCTGCATCATCTTCATCTCTCTGAGATTTAATTTGCAACAAATTTTGGTAATCCCAAGATGATGACAATATTTCTAACCCTCACCAAGGTTAAGATGGTTGGTAACAATAGAAATAGAAGTAGGGAGTTATGTTGAGCCTTTGTTCATCCCTCCTAGCCTTCTGCAGTTTTCCCTCCCTTTCTTGTACAAGTCTCCCTACTACTTGTTGCTCTGTTTCAATCAAGCCACTGTGAATATGGGACTTGCAACTCAAAAGCCTGGTCTTGATGTGACTAAATTTTGAACTTATAACTTCTTTCCAATATTCATCTGATTTGGAATGAGTTGTTCACTGCTCTCATTGTCTCATTGTTTTGAGGAGCTGCTGTCACAATGTGTGCACTATGAAGGGGTACAGATACTCTAACTACAAACATAAGTAAAATGAGAGCTAAATGTAGCTAAAAGACTACTCTCAGCTGTTGCACAGTGATGGAAGAACAACTGAGGAAGGAATTACAAAAGCAGATAGATTAAGTAGTGATGGAGATCAGAGCGCTTGAACTCCGATGTAACTCCGATGTAATGTCTGAAATAGCACATATGAGGTCCAAAGGAGAAAAGGGATGTTACTGAGTATTGAATCAACTCCGAAAAACTCCGGAGTCAGAAGTTGTACTTTTGTAGAGAAAGCTTTGAAGTTGTGGTGGAACAGGTCTGGAGTAAGTCAGAGGACCTCAGAGGAGTTGTATATTTGACGGCTGCAGGATGTGAGAAGTAACACATTTGTTCCAAGGACAACTGGCAGTATGGTTGAAGTCCCACTTCAAATCATTAGGGTCTGGTGCATTACCACCATCCATGAATGTCTGAATTTGCTCATGGGAAGTGTCAAAGTATAACTCTGAAGCAACTCTGATACAACTTCACAGGAGCTCTGATCTGTTTTGTGTGTCCTCTGCTTCCTTTACCTTCAGAGTTGTACTTTACCTATTCTGGCAATCTTTCTTGACATCTCACATTTTTCTAAGCACATTGTATAATTTTCTGCAAGTCATATGACTTATTTTCTTTTATACACTATTCCTTTTTCATCCTGAGCCATTCCTAATGGAAGTCACTTGTCCTCACTTAACTTCAGACCAGAGTTGCCAGAGTTGATATGCGCACATACTATTTCACTATTTAATCACTTTGCCTTTTTCCAACTCACCTTAGTTGTGATTGCTCTTTGGGCATCTGGCTGAGTATTGGGCACTACTGCCCCTACCATAGATTTTGACAGGAAGCCCCCCCAACAAGCAAGAAATCATTATCAGTAGAGATCCTGAACACCTCTTTGAAGAGCTCATGGACATGTTCCTATGGTGGGCAAGAGGCATTATATCAGGGATGAAGGAGAGGAGATTTCCAGTGCTTATCAGATTTGCATTGCATTCTACATCACAGGCAATTTCTTGCTTTATGTTAAGTTTGGATCTTCTCCACTCAAACTCTGGTCAGAGATCGGAGGTGAAAGGGGAGAAAAGGCCAGAGATGGCCAAAGGTCTGGAGGGGTGAAGGCTCAATGCATGACTTGTGTGTCGCATCTCTGCACTGTCACAGCCTTCTTGGTTGGAGATGCATCAGAGAGTCTGGAGAGAGATTGGAAGAGAGTGTCTAAGATGATATTCAGGCTAAGGTATCTACATACAGAATCTGTTAAACTAAGACTGGGAGGGGGCAAGTACAACTCCAGAGTACTCCAAAGGGGCCAGAGTTGTGAAGGCACAGATGAGACTTGGCTTCGCTGTATGTGGTGCACCCTTACTTGAGTTTAGTGATCTTGAATTTATGGAGATAGGAACAGAGAATGGAGGTTGGAGGTTGGAGTTGAGTCTTCAAGACTCGAGAGGATTGAGATGGAAGTTAAGTCAATATTTGAACTGAGGCCTGTATAGTGGTGGAGGTACAGTATATATACTATGGAGATGCATTGGATTTGTAATGGAGTCATAATCTATGAGTAAGAGATGGAGGTCAGGAACCTATGAACCAGAGCTGTGCACCAGCAAACTATGAACTGGCACTGTGCAAGCACAGTGTGGCAAGAGAACAAAGGTAAGACTAGTACATATAGAGAACAGTAGAAAGATACATAAGAGAAATGTAAATGGATAGGGTCCAATAGTAGTACAAAGAGTAATCAAGGAGAAACTAACTGGAGTTGTTATGAAGATTGTAATGACTGGAGGTGCAGAGTTGGACTTGTATGATTTTCAGAATATGACAGTATCCCCTTCTTGTGACTGAACCCCTGAAGTCCCTTGGAAACAATGCAGAGTTGGTCATCATCAGAGTCCAAAAGTCCATATAAAATTTTGTGGAGTTCAATCCTGGCTTGACCACCAACCACAATCATGTCCAGTACCAAAGACATCAAAACCTGGCCCAACATGCACCTTGAGAAGCATGAGGATGATGACAATGCTTTATGGAAGGTGAAGGCCACTGAGCAGAGGAGGTGGATCAAGGCAAAGAAAGAGGAGGAGGAGGCATGATGAAAGGTGGAAGAGGAGGCCAGGAGAATGGTGAGTGCAATGCACATGTTGCATGGGTCAGCTAACAGCATGCAGGCAGAGCAGGTCCAGGCAGAGCAGAGCTCCAGCAAAGGGAAGGAGCAGGTGGTCATGCTTGTGGACTGCCTCCAGTGTGAGAATCATGGTCTCAAGTGTGAGCTTGGGATTGGGAAATCAACATTGTGTATGATATGCCAGGAGGCCAAGGTGAAGTGCAAGCAACTGGGGGAGGAAAAGGTGGAATGGAAGAGGTGGAGAAAGCTGGAGGGACTGGAGGGATTGTGCAAGAAGCAGCAGTCCAGTAAGGCATTGACAGAGGCTGGAGGGTTGTTGGCAGAGGGCTTCAGTGAGATCACAGAGGTGATCATGAAGCTGTATCAGGGTGTTCAGATGCTGTGCAAGTGCCTAGATGAACTAAATAGTTTGTTGGAGAGGTTGGTGGAGTTGAAGGTAGAGGGGGTCTATGAGGCAATGTGTTACGATCGGACCCCTTTCTCTCACTTATGCTTACATACGCATGGGTACTAGTCCCAACTCGGACATTCTTTTCTTTTCACCGCTGACTACGATACCTTTACTCATCGTCCGATTTCCATCGCATTCTATGCGATTCCATTTGCTTCATCAGTGGTTCTATCCTAGTCTATATAAACTCGTCCTCCTGTACTCATACTTCTAAGCTAGACCTCCCTTTCGTGTACCTCAATACACCGGGTCTCTGCTCCACTCCTAGCCTCAGTCCCTTGTTGGAAACCCCCTTGCTCTTTGAGACTTCGTAGCGCTCTTGAGGCTACACTGTTCTAAGGAAACCCCTTGTTCACCTCGAGACAATCGATCTTCGAGGCAGTCTTCTCGTCGATGTTCGATCGATCGAGACAGAACAAGCAGAACGTCTTGTTCACCTAGAACCTTCACGCTTCACCCTCATAAGACGCCTTGCCACGTCTTCCTTTGTCCTTGTAGACCCGCCTCGAAGGGCTGCGTCTATCTCTACCTGAGGTAGTCGTAACAAAAGGTCTAGCTTCCCTGTCGGCTACTATCCAGTAAGCCACCATTCCTCCCAGATCCCCCCTTGACACTTGTTGGCGCTCCCGCCCCAACGAACCTTCTGACTCTGAGTCGGTCCCCCATGACTGAACCCCCTCCGACGAGGACGACTTTCTACCCACCAAGGAGGAAACTCAAGTTGCCCTCGACCTAGCCCACCATCTCTCCCACTCTGCATCTATCCCTCGGGTGCCAACCCCTCTGTCGCCAACACCCCAGCTGCAGTCTGGAAGAATCTTTTTCCCTAGCAACCCCCTCGACCTGCCCGAATCTTGGGAATTTATCCAAGCATACGAAGCAATGTCTTCTTCGAAACCCACGGAACTCAAGCTCAACCCCCCGGCCGCCTTTGACGGCGACACTACTAAATCCCAAGATTGGTTGGACACCGTCGCAACCTACCTCCTAGTCAACTCTGATGTTTACCGCACTGACGACAAGAAGGTCACCTTTGCGCTCTCATTTATGACCCTCAGGTCAGCTCAGGTCTGGGCCAAAACCTTCAGAAGGAAGGCAGTTGCAGACAATTCTTTCGGGAAATGGTCCGACTTTGAAGAAAAATTCAAGAAGTCCTTCGTCAGGGAAGACGAGGCCACCGATGCCTTGGCCTGGCTATCCTCTGCACGAATGTATAAAGATAAGAAGGGACACTGGACACCGTCTATCGTAGATTTCAACGCTGAATTCCAAGCCCACGCTGCTAGACTCTCAGCCACCAACGATGTCCTGATTTCTTTTTACCAACTTGCCATCGCCACCCCCCTCTCCACTCAAATCCTGGCCATGGAGACCATCCCTGATAAGATCGATGACTGGTACAAACGTGCCATCTCCTTCCAGAAACAATGGGAGAGAGCCTCCCTCATTCGGGAAGCAAGGAAAGGGAAGACGACCCCCTCCTATACCTACATCGCCCCTAGTCCTAGACCTTCCCGAGACCCCAATGCCATGGATGTCAACATCGTATCTGTTCCCCATCCCCAGAAGCTCACTCCCGAAGAAAGGGAATGCTGTCGTAAGAAAAATCTCTGCTTCAAATGCTGAAAACCTGGACACTTGGCATTCAAATGCAATGTCATCTTCGATGACACCCCCAGACCTTCCATCAAAAAGATGACAAAAAAGGACTCTGAAGACCTCCCCACATTAAAAGAATGCAAGAAAGACAACGAAGAAGTGGTCAGAAGGACCACTTGCTTCTGCTCCCAGGATTTTTAGAAGGGAGGACAGCCTCAACGTCTGCTACCTCCTACCCTGTATGTGCGCCTGTAACCATATCTCATATGATGAAATCTATGCAGATCCCTGTTGAGCTCATCGTACCATTGCACAACCTTAAAACCGTTGAATCTTGCGCCCTGATCAATAGTGGTGCAGACATTAACTGTATTGACTGGGGATTCATTAGGAAGAACAAACTCCCCACGTCCCGACTTGAGAAACCATTCCAAGTCTGCAACCTCGATATGTCGTCCAACAAAAAGGGAAAAGTGTCCTTCTCCGCCATGCTCTTCATCAACATCGAAGAAATCGCTAAGAAAGTGCTCTTCTATGTCATGGACTGTGGACGCCAAAACGTCATCCTAGGGTTGCCCTGGCTGAGGGCGGTCAACCCTCTCATCGATTGGTCTAAACAGACCTGCACCATCTCCAAAACCCTCGACGAGTCAAAAGACTTATACCTAGGACATGTCGCCGATCTCGAACAGCATAACAAATTTTACCCCACCTCTGCTCTGAAAGAAACTATGGTTCATTGGGTCTACGACAAAAGACTCTTTGATTATCTCCAAAAAGAAGAAGAATCCAAACTTGTGGGAATCGCCAAGAGGTACGCAGACCTCTACCGAGTCGCCCACTTTGGAACCCGCTTCACCCCCTGTGGCAGCCTCAGACATCAGAGGTTTGTCAACAAAGTCACTACTGCCACTGAACTCGCAGCCGCCGCTGATAAAACCAAAAGCAAAACGATGCTTCCCCCAGGATATGCTGGGTTTGTGGATGTCTTCATGAAGGAAGCATCCGATCACATATCCCCGTCATGCCCCTATGACCACGAAATCCACCTCGACGACTCCTTTGTCCCTAAAGTGGGAAAAGTCTACCCATTGTCCCTGGACCAGCAGAAGGCCACCAAGGACTTTATCCAGGAAAACCTCAATTGCAGAAAGATCCACCCCTTGAACTCCCCCCAAGCCGCGCCCTTCTTCTTCGTCAAAAAGAAGGATGGCAAACTTCGCCCATGCCAAGACTATCGCTACCTGAACAAACACACCATCAGGGACGCGTATCCCCTCCCCCTCGTATGCAATCTCGTCGATAAATTGAAAGACACGAAGGTCTTTACCAAATTTGACATCCAATGGGGGTATAACAACGTTAGAATCAAAGACGGCGACCAATGGAAAGCCGCCTTCATTACCCACAAGGGGCTGTTCGAAACCCTCATCATGTTCTTCGGACTTACGAATTCCCCAGCCACATTCCAACGATTCATGAACGATTCATTTAGAGACATGATCGCGGAAGGATGGCTTGTCATCTACATGGACGACCTCCTTATCTTTTCCCCCGATCCTGAACTCCACAAGGAATGAACCAAATGCGTCCTACAGAGGATGCAAGAACTTGACTTGCACTTGAAACTCAAAAAGTGCACCTTCGCCACATCTGAAGTGGAACACCTCGGAATGATTGTGAAACCCGGACAGATCACCATGGATCCTGTCAAACTTGATGGAATCGCAGCATGGCCTACCCCAACGAAAGTCAAAGACGTCCGCTCCTTCCTTGGATTCGCCAACTTCTACTGGCGATTCATAAACAATTACTCCTCCGTCGCCCATCCCTTGATAGATCTTATGAAGAAGAATCTCTCCTGGGACTGGACCCCTGCCTGCCAGAAATCTCTCGATGAGCTGAAGGCTCTTTTCCTGTCGAAACCAGTCCTCCATCTCCCTGATACTATGCGACCCTTCGCCATCATGACTGATGCATCAAAATTCGCTACTGGAGCTATCCTACTCCAGACTGATGTCAATGGAGACTGGCACCCTTGTTCCTACCTCTCGCAGTCATTCTCCCCTGCCGAGAGAAACTATGACATCTATGATCACGAACTCCTCGCAATAATCTGAGCCCTGAAAGCCTGGAGACACTACCTCTCTGGCTCCCCCTTTCCTGTCCAAGCATTCACGGATCATAAGAATTTGACATACTTCCGTCAACCTCAGAATCTGAATCATCGACAAGCATGATGGCTCCTCGACCTCACAGATTTCGACCTAAAAATGGTCCATGTCCCTGGATCCCAGCTCACCGCCCCCAACGCACTCTCCCACTGTCCCGACCTGATCACTGACAAAGAGGATAATGCAGGAACGACCCTGCTCCCCGACTCCCTCTTCGTTAATCTCATCGACTCCTCGCTGGCAGGCAAACCTGCCTCGTCCTCGTCCTCTGACCCCCTCGTCCTCCAAGCTCTCCAAGCACTACAAGGAGAGGTACCCCCAGCATTCTGTTCCCACCTCTCAGATTGGTCCTACTCTGAAGGAGTTCTCTCGTATAAAGGACGAATCTACATTCCCCCCACCGACGACCTCAGACACAAGGTACTTACCCGCTGCCACAACCACGAAACCGCTGGGCATCCTGGATATCTAAAAACTCGACAACTTGTCTCCACAGAGTTTTGGTGGCCTGGACTTGCCCAATACGTAAGGAAGTACATAGAAGGCTGCGCTGTTTGCCAACAGAATAAGGCAAACACCCACCCCACAGTCCCCCCACTAACTCCTATCCAATCCTCGTGCACTCGCCCTTTTCAGCAGATCTCGTGCGATCTCATCACGGATCTTCCCTCTTCCTCTGGCTTCGATTCCCTGTTGGTCGTGGTCAACCACGGCCTTACTAAGGGGGTAATTCTCTGCCCCACTAAGAAAACCATCTCCGCTGAGGGAGTAGCGACCCTCTTTTTCCACAAAGTCTTCCTCCGCTTTGGACTCTACGACAAGATTATCTCGGACCGAGGACCACAATTTGCGTCATCCTTTGCAAAAGAGCTGGGTCGTCTCTTAAACTATGACCTTTCCCTGTCTACAGCTTATCACCCCCAATCGGATGGTGAAACAGAACGTGTCAACCAGGAAGTTGAAACGTACCTTCGGATCTTCTGTGGCACAAACCCTGGTTGCTGGGCAGACCAGATTACTCACACTGAATTCGTGCACAATCACTGCCCCCACTCTGTCACCAGCAAATCGCCATTTTACCTCATGATGGGCTATGAACTCCTTGCCCTACCTACTGTCCTCCCCGACTCCTCACTCCCAGACATCGACCTTAGACTGAAATCCCTGTCCGCAATGAGAGATGAAGCTCTCGCTGCCCACAAACTCGCACGCCAAGTCATGGCTTCATGAAACAAACGTTCCTTCTCCCCGTTCTCGAAAGGAGATAAAGTCTGGCTAGAAGCCAAGAACCTCCGTCGCTCCATAGCAAACCCGAAATTCGCCCCAAAAAGGGAAGGACCCTTCACAATTACGAAGGTACTATCCCCAATCACATATCAACTCCGTCTTCCACAGGCATGGAAGATACACCCCGTTTTCCACACTTCCCTTCTTTCCCCTTATAGAGAAAATCCCATCCATGGCAAGAACTTCCCAAGACCCCCACCGGAACTAGTAGAGGGTGAGGAAGAGTACGAAATAGAGAGAATATTAAAACACCATGGTATGCCAACTTCACGCATGTTCCTGATCCGATGGAAAGGATATTCGGCTGAAGAAGACTCCTGGATCCCGGAACGGAACTTAAAACATTCCCAGTCCACCTTAGATAGATATAAAAGACTTCATCCATCCATCTTTCCTCCCACCATCTCCTCAGAAATACCATTATCAAAAAACAAAAACCTCAGAAAAACACCGTCATGACTTCCTCCCCATCCACCATTTCCTCGACCCTCGTAGATACCATCTCCTCTCCCTCGTCCGTACCTCCCAGTACCTTAGAACCCTCTTCCACCATAGCCACCCCTGGCTGGACCACCACTACGTTCCCTGATGGCGAGCCCATCCAGATCATCTCCGGTTCCGATGTGCCTGCCTGGCACCGCTCCCAGTTCGGTGATGACATCGTCTCCCCTATCCCTGCAGTCATTATCCCTGCAGTCACTGCTGTTCCCCCATGACCAGTGACCTCCGTTGAAGTCCCGCCGTTCACTCACAACCTTCGTGACAAACCCCCTAGCCAAGCCTATTCTACTCCCACCTCAACCTCTTGTCTCCGCTGAACTCCCTCTACCGAAGCTTCCTCCAGTCACAACAACTGTCCCTTATCGCCGAGGACCTCCTCCTTCCAGGCATCACTGACCAGATCGCCTTCCATATTGGACAACGCCTTGGGGAAATCCAAGAAGAGTTGAAGGGATTCCTACTGATGATGATGCATCAGTTAGAGATGGGAGAGCTCCTGACCAACGTAGACCGGTACTTGAAAGACCTAGCTGAGTCCAGAGTACCCTGCACCCCATCCACGTCTTCTGAACCGTTATTCCCCACGGAGCTTGCCGCCGTCGAACAAGCAGAAGCTTATTGGACTGGGAACGACGGAAATACCCCCCTTCCCTCATTTCACCCCCGCTACCCAGAAGCCTGCTATACCTGCAGTCACCTTGGGCACCAACGCATCTTCTGCCCAGACTACAAATGTCCGATCTGCCACAACTTTGCCCCAGGGCACACTCAGATGCGCTGCCCTTTTCACCAGTGCCAGCCGACCCCAGCCTCGTCGAGCTCGCCACCATCATCTCACAGTTCCAGAGGCTCACCATCTAGGCACCGAGGAACCAGTCGCCCCCCCACTACCAGACCCTCCCGAACCCGACAAAACACATTTGGATGACCTACTCCAGTCCCTCCGCCTAGACGATCTACTTCCCCTCGCCATATGCTGTCTGGTGGAGATGAGGAATACACTGCGG
>JBBPTO010002595.1:0-10296 GCA_038094155.1 Pulveroboletus cf. aberrans
CACTGAAGATAGAGCATGTGTTTATGCATTTGTGAGTATGGAAGATACATATGATGACCATGGGCTATTGGATGGAGTGGAGGGGAATTGTAAAATAGATTTCTGCAATGCCTCATGTTGCAGCTTTGGATTCTGGTGGGAGATTGGAGGCTAGAAGAAGAACTTACCCCAGGTAGTGGGGAAGTCATGTGAGTTAATGAATGAGTTGATGGAGGATGAGAGATTGAAGGGGTTAGGTGTTCATGAAAATGAGAAATTTTGTACTAAATGGAATTTGCCAGGTTTGCCAGGTTTGGGTATCAGCAACAGTGGAAATGATTGATAAGAGCCAATGGTTTGTAGTATCAATGAGAGAGAGAAGGGTCCAATATATCTACCTTTATTAAATCTCATTGGTAGTTATTTGTTAAGTTGTTTGTGGTATATGTCAGTGGAAGGGGGATTAGAGGGGAATTGTGTACATGTGATGGGAAAAAATTAACTATAAAACTGAAGCAAAGGCCATTATAAATGCTATTAAATCAGAGAAAGAGGTTAGCAAGTCAGAGGGTGTGCTTCCAGGCATCAGGATAATATGCAGTTTGGGCTTGCCTGCTTCTGTGCTCAAGAGCATGCTTGAACTCTATGAGATGTTGATTCACAGCCTGAGCAGGAGCACCTGAGCAAGTGGCACTCAAAGCATCCTTTGCAGCACTGCCATTTGATGCAGAGGTGTTTGCCTGTGACTTTAATGATGTGGCAGCAGTTGACTCATTTGGTGTAGATCTTGAAATGGTCATTTCAAGTCTGCTCAGCTTTGCACTCAGTGACTGGGATTTGTCACTGAGGCAAATGGCACAGTTGTGAAGGGGGTCTCCAGGGTTGAAGGCATTGTCAGAGTGAAAGGACTTACTCTGTTTGCACTGGTGGTTCTGGTTGTTGGTGGGTGATGTGGACCATTTGGACAGAGAGTAGGAGTGTCATAAGAAGGTGGGAGCAGGCTGGTTGTGATGGATTTTGAAATGGTTGAAGAAGGGGAAACAGTGGATGGTTTGGGAATTTTGTGCAGCATTGGTGGCCATGATTAGCTGATCAGCAGCCTGGGGTTTGAATGAGGGTTTAGGGTGATGTGTAAACCATGCATGTGAAGTGGGAGTGCTGATTGCATGTAGTGTGAGTGTGGGTGGAAAGGGGCATGTAGACTGATGGTGGTAAAGGTTGCCATGTGGCTGAAGTGAGTCCAGTAGAGGAGATTGTTTTTGGATTTATTGAAAAAAGGGGAGAGTGTGTGAAGCATGGTGTGTGAGAGGAAGGGAGGAGGGGGAAGGAGGGAAAGAAGAAAGAAAAGGGAGAGATGACATGTTAGTCATGCTGACAGCATGGTTGGAGTTGGTGATACTTGCCTCTTTGGCCTGTGCAGTCACTTTGGCATGTAGGGCACTGTTGAGCTTGAATTTGAGCTTGTGCAAGGTGTCTTAGTTGATGCACTTGAGATTGAATGATGATGAAGTGCTGAGGCCTGGAGTGTTGTGCCAGCAGTGATGGAAAACTGCTTGATATATGATGAGGGCCTGGCATGAGATGTTGTCAGGATCATGCCTCCATTTATGGGCACTGAGGCACATCCAGAATTGGAGGTGGGCATTGAGGCAGTCATCTCCCCAGCCACATTCTTTCATGGCCTGAAGCATGCTGTGGGTGGATTTGTCTAGTTGTGCCCAGGTTAGGTCCTGATCAGGTATGACATTGTCTTTGACTTTAGCTGTGGTGATGGAGATAAAGGTGCGGCCTTCCTGCATGTCCTGAATGAGGGTAAGAGCCTTATCATCTGTGAAGTATGATATGGATTATGTGTCAGTGAGACTTTTGTTGGTAAAGTAGTATAACTCTATGTAGTTACTTTTGTGCAGTTTGTGTAGGGCATTGGGAGATGGAGTAATTGGAATGGAGGATTTTGGTTTCACATCATTAAAGGGAAGGAACTTGTTGCAGCATTTATTTCACTCATCTTGGTGGGCAGATTCCTCTTCTTTCTGCTTGCAATATTCTTTTTCATCATTGTTGGCATTGAAGGTCTTGGGTATGTCCTATCTTTTCTTCTTGCTCTGCTTGATGAGCATTCCAATCTTGTATGGTGAGGTCCTGTGTGTGTTGCCAGATGTTGAGGAGGTGTTGAGTTGCTTCCTTGTGAGATATGTTGAAGTTGTTGATGAAATGCTGTTTTGCTGAAGCATATTGATCTGAGGCAAAATTAGATAGAGCATTATCACATGGGTTGTTGGAAAAGATGTCAAAAGAGTGTTGTGAAAAGGAAGGAGTGGCTTAGAATAGCTGTCTGAATGTGGATTGGTGAGGATGGGAGGTGGAGGCAAGAGTGGTAAGTGCCCCTTGATTCTCACACATAAATTAAGGCCTGTGTCACCTCAGGACTTGGCTATTGCAGGTGAACACTACTCTACTGAAATTCTCTTTCAAAATTTCCATGCTCCTTTTGATGTTCTTGAGTAGCTGTTGAGCTTTTTTTTAGGATTTGCCAGAGATGCACAATAGAGCTAAGATCTGTAGATTGTGCTGGCCAGTCAGGAAGCTTGATTCCATGGGAGTCAAGCCAATTTTGAGCTCTTTTGGAGGGGTGTTTGAGACCATTATCCTGTTGAAAGATATTGTTCTCCTTAGAAGTCCCAGAGTTTTTCATGCTTGAAAGCAGATTATCCTCAAAATGGAGACATACTGCTTAGCATTGATTTTAACCCCCACCTATCAAATTCTTATGTCATTTACTAGATAATGAATGACAAAATGATGCTCAATTAAGCATCCCAACATCTGTTGAGCTGTATAAACAGCATGATATTTCTAATGATATTTTTGCATGATTTATGTGCACTTATTGGCTTGCTAAACAGAATTACCTGATGATTACTGTTTTTGGGTGTTGTCATATCCTGGAATCCACTGAGTCAACTCTGGCCTCCAGAACTCAACTCCACTCATCTCTCTGGTGATATCTCATCAATTATGTAACTTCATTCCTCTGGACCTCTCTTAGATTTTCTTACATATATTCTTTGTTCTCTATTTAGTTTAGTCTTGCCTCTCTAATCTCTCCAATGCTGTGTAGCATAGCTCCAGCATATATCTATCTGACCTCCATTACTTCAGTCATCTGTCCCTCTGTTACTAATCCACAGTTCTTCCTCTGTATATATAAAGCCTGTATTTGTATGTAGATATCTTAGGCTAAATATCAACTTAGACAGTCCTTTGTTCATCTCCAGTTTCCTCTGATGTGTCTTTGACCAACAAAGACCATGACAGTGTGAAGACATGACACATAAGTCCTACATCAAGCCTTTATTCCTCCAGACACAACCCTCCAGATGTCTGACCATCTCTAGCATTCATAAGTTTCCTTGACCTCTAATCTCTGACCAGAGCTTGAGTGAAGGATGACCAGTATATTTAGCCTTTCATCTATAATGTCACTACTCTGACCATGACCTCTTCATGACCACATCAAGATTCCTGTCTCTAGTCTTTTCTCTAGGCTTTTAAATCAGAACACCTTTATTACTTGAGGTATCTGTGTTACAACTCTGGTTCCCCAGAGATGTTAAGTCAAAATATAGACCTGTGGCACCTTTGAACTCCCTCTATTTTAACCCATTTATTGCAGTTAGAAGATGTGACTCTTGTCATTGAAGTGTTAGAAAGGATTTACTGACTTTCTTTTCACATTATGAGGATAGTATATAAGGATTGCTTAATTCAGTCCCTTCACCATGTTGATCATGCACTGTAGAAAACCAAAAATTTCTACAATGATATTCTGACCTTTTTTATCCTTCTCCAATTCCTATCCTGTGCTTTGACTGAATCTGAGACTGCTTCACTGCTGTTTATTCTGATTCAAGACTGTCTGATTATTGTCTGAAGATCAGTTTTGAATCTGTTGTTCTGGGCCTGGATTCATGCACACAGCACATCTATCAAGTGCACTGGATCCTGGATTCCCACACACTAGATCACTTTCTCACACAATGTATTCATTCTTTTCCTGTCAGAACCTTGATTTCATCTATTTTTTACTGTACATTATTTGAGTATGCCTGAGAGAGATGCTTTGTGCTCTATCTATCATCACTATGCAATTTAACCACCATCTACTTTAAGCCTACAGTCCAGTTTCCTTCTATTTCCTTCAATCCTGCCCAAGTTCTACAACTTCATAGTTGGTTTTCTAGCCCTACTGATGCAAGGAGCCATTGCTTCTTAGATTTATATTTGTCCTTTTCTATCTATTTGACTTTCTCTGTGTTGTTGCCAAGTCCCTCCAAGTGTTTTGTCAATCTGTGTCCAATCTGTATTCTATTCATGTTCAATATGGGTCCAGTCTACCCTATGTATATGTATCTGGTCCATCTATATCTGTTTCTTTTCAATCTGATATGCTGTTGAATTGATTTACATATACATATTGTATGTATATTATACTAGGTACTCTGTATTGTGATCCAGTAGCTGAATTCAAACTTAACATATTTTCTTTATGTTTATTTTGAGTCTCTGATGTGCCCAGACTGTCATATCCTGAAATTCAGCTGAGTTAACTCTAACCTCTGAAACTCATTCCAACTCCCTATGCCTCCTCTGCTCCTCTGATCATGCCCTCATGACAACTCTGGAATACTCTCAAGCATTTCAGTATTAGCATTGCTCTTTTGTTACCTTCAACTTTGTGCAGCACAGATCTGGAAAACTGCACTATCAGTGCATAGCTCCAGTTATGAGTTCTTCAATTTCCATTTTGATTATCTACATAGCCTCTGACTTTTCTCCATATATATACTCTGACTATGTATGTAGATACCTGAGCCTGAATATTAATTTAGATGACTTAGACAACCTTCTGTTTCACTCTGAACCTTCTTCCAATGCATCTTTAATCAAGAAGGCTGTGACAGCATAAAGATGTGACACATAAGTTCTATGCCAAGCCTTTATCCCTTCAACATGCACTCCTCCAGACTTCAGTCCAACTCTAACATAACTCTGCCCTGGAGTAGCATACTTCCACCTATAACCTCTAGTCTCTGATCAGAGTTTGACTGGAGGAACTCAAGTCTTAACATAGACTATAAAAGCTTGTACTTGTACTACAGGCAGAATATCAACTGTCTTACCATCTATTCTGAGTTCTTTATTAATATTGTTGTTAGTCCAGTTGTATTCAAATCTCCTTCCTACTTTCTTGATTTGAGAGAAATCAAGTTCTGTTACTAGTTAGCCATGTCTGAGATATCCAGGAGCTCTTTGAGATCATCTATCAAAGTGTTCTGTACATTCTGTGTGTCACATCCACTCCAACACACTTCTTTACATCTTTGCATTTCCTCTGATATTTCCTTTTCCACCTTCAACTCTAATACCATTACCTTCATCCATCTCCAAAGAACTTTACTCCAGTCTCTATTGAACCTCTGACATTAGAGATTCCCATGACATTGAACATCTTATAATTGATTTAGATCTTATGTTTCTTTTGTGTTTCTCCATCCTCTGATCCTATGAACTTTCACATGATATCCCTATGTTTTATTCCATGTTCCTTAAGCCTATGTACAGTGTCCCTTCATTCTCTAACCCCTCCAATCATTACTGTACCTTTAGATATGCTCTTCTCCATTCTCTGTTCTAAATTTCAATCTGACCTTCTAGTATATATATAAGTTCTACAATTTTCTCATGTAACTTCAGTTTGAATAATGATGTCAAGTCTTACTCCTTCTAACTCTGTTTAATTCTGATAAAGTTTTCCTCTTTCTTTATAATGTTTTTTCTATCTCTGAAATGAGAACCCAGGCATTGGGCAAAGGTGCAACACATAAGTCCTGTGCCAATTTCTTACTTTCATACTGTTATGATCAACCCCTATTTTTTTCTCTCATCACATGTTTTCAATTACATATGCATGTATGTTGGGTGTTAGTCCCAACTTGGATGTTTGTTTTCACTTCATCACTGACTCAGGTATCTTTCATTACCCTTCATATGATTTCACTTGTTTCATCAGCAACTTCTCTGATACCTGCTCTGAACATTTTTGTGTTTACATATATATATACTTGTCTTGTCTCCCTGTATGTTTTCTTAAGCTAGACCTTCCTTTTGTGTACCACAAATACACTAGATTGGCCCATCCCTTTGAACCTTCCTTGACTCCCTTGACTCTTAGAGACATTGTTACACTCTCGAGGCAACACTGTTCAGTGAACACCCTTGAACCTTAGATTTCTGAGTCAAATAAGTAGAATACCTTGCTCACCTCAAATCTTTGAGCCTTTGTTCTCATTGAATGGCAAGCCCCATTTACAGTACCTTGAACTCTTGATTCTAGATCCACCTTAGGGCTATGCTTTGCCTTTCATCTGATGCAAGCATGACACATACCCTCTTATCTTCGCCTTTGTCACTTTCACACATCACTCTGGAGTTAATCATTATAGTGACTTTAAAAACCCTTTCAATGTTTAATCTTGATGCAGAGCACTGCATGCCCTGTGAACACTTATGGAAATCTTACTTAGCTTTGCAGAGACCAAATATAGTATTTATTCCTGGCTACAAAATGGTTTCTAAGTCATGTGATTTGAACCAGTGGCTATAGAGATATGGCCAATGATATCATTGAAAGGGTTTTTTCACTTTTGAGTTAAAGCTGGAATTTTATTTACACAAGTCAAAGGCTAATTGCCCATATTTGACTCTAAAAACAGACACACACATATAAACACTGTGTCTGAGTTTAAAAAAGTTCACACATTTCTTAATTCACAACCAATACCACAGTTAAATTACTTTCTCTTACTCAACAAAAAACCATTCTCTCTATGCTTAATTCTGGCCTAGTCTGGTGATGAAATTGTCAAGAGAACTGGTGCTAGTTGCTCTATCATATCTGGACTTTGTAAAGAAACATTGTTCTGACCTTCCAAACTCTCTTGAAGATTGTTCTTCCAAATTTACTTTTGTTCAAATTTGTCATGCCCAACATCTTACATATCTTCTCTGGCAAGGCTGAAAATGCTGTTCAAGTGATCAAAGCCTTTACAAATATCATCAAATAGCCTCTCTCCTCCAATACAGTTCATCTTCACTTAGAAAAGCTGGATGAAGGCTGTAGTCAGTTCAAATGCCCCATTTTCTTTGCCAAGCATCATGAGGCTCATTTGGACTTTGCCTATGCTTATAAATATTGGATTATAGAAGATTGAAAGAAGGTGATATGGTGTGAAAATAGCAGGGTGAGAGGCTTAGTGATAAATTGATACAAGGAACTTTCAAGTTTGAAGGTGATTCTCTTATGACATGAAGCTGTATGACTTTGAAGAAAGTTGGCTATGCCATCAAGATTGATCATAGGATGATGATGACCTTTATCTT
Source organism: Pulveroboletus cf. aberrans (assembly GCA_038094155.1). Taxonomy (NCBI): domain Eukaryota; kingdom Fungi; phylum Basidiomycota; class Agaricomycetes; order Boletales; family Boletaceae; genus Pulveroboletus; species Pulveroboletus cf. aberrans. The sequence continues at coordinate 7,423 of JBBPTO010002595.1, forward strand.
TAGATTTTAAAGGATGAATTCCAGAAAACCATGAAGTATCATGGTCTTAATCTCTCTGATGTCATTTTTCAGCAGGACAATGATTTCAAGTATATCTGTAAAAAGGTCAAGGAGTGGCTAGAGGAGCAGTATTTCAAGACTATGGCATGGCATGCACAGTCTCCTGATCTAAACCCTTTTGAACATCTTTGGAGACATCTTAAAAGAAGGCTTGTAGAGCATAAACACCCTTCTACATATTGGAATTCATGAGTTGTGAGATAGAGTTGATGTGGAGTGGGAGAGGATACCAGTTGAGAAGTGTCAAAAGTTGATTGAAAGCATGCCTAGAAGGATCCAGGCCATGCTTAGGGTCAAAGGAGGCTATACCAAGTACTAATTATACTTAAATACTTTATTTATTTCAGAAGTGAAAAGACTCTTTCAATGATATAGTTGATTTCAAATGGCCATATCCCCATGGCCACTAGTTCAGATCACATGACATGGGAATCATTTTGTAGCCAGAAGTAAATACTATATTTGGTCTCTGCAAAGTTAAGCAAGATTTTCACGAGTGTTTGCACACACCCTGCATTAAGATCAGACATTGAAAAGGTTTTGAAAGTCACTAATGCCTTAGACCTTCATAAAATGTGAGCCCAGAGGATCGCAATAATAAGAAAAATGGTAGAGCTGAGAGGATTATCCAAATCTTAATGGATAAAGCACAAGAAATGCAGTTACATGCATGCCATGTATAAAATCACATCTCACTTTCTGATTTAAAAAGGAAAACCCCATATGAACTGGTTTCGGAAGAGAAGCCTTCCATTGAACACCTTCATGCTTTTGGCTGTGGTGCCTATGTGCACATCCCAGGATTAAATCTGACAGAGTAAATTGCAACCCAGATTGCAATCAATGGTCTATCTTGATATAGCAGCTGGTAGTATCATCAACTTTTTTTTAATGAAGCCTGATAACTTCTTGTTTACAATGGCACATGCTGTATTTGATGAAAGTATGTTCTCTAAGTGCCCTTATGCTCAACTGCACAAATGGATAAGTTACAAAAGGAATAAACATACACATGATACAGAAGATTCTGATCTAGATTCTTTTTCTGATTCAACAGATGAGACTGATGCAGCACCTGCTTCTTATTCTCCTTGTCCTCCATAAACATCTTTACCAGTCTTCTCACTGGTTCCAGTTCCGCCACCTCCTGTAACTTGTCCATTGGCACCACCACTCCCACCCTGCAGATTTCAGTGTGAATGATGCATATCTAAGAGACCTGACAATGCACTTGGTGAAAAATGCCATTCAGTTCAATAATTAAAAGACTATGATGATATAATCAGAGACATGGATAATGCCTCTACTTGAAAGAAAGATGACTATACAGGATCAACCTCAAGTCCCAGTATGAAACAGCTAAAGACCTTGGGATGAAGTCCTAAGCAAATATGTAGGATGCAAGTGTAGACTTGACCAAAGGTAATGGCAAAGAGAGGAAAGAAAAGGAAGAGGACTGTATGAATGGCTCACTGAGTGTCTACAGCATGCTGAAAAACTGAGTCTGGGATCTCCCCATATGGTAGAGCTAGAAAACCAGCTTTGGTGTTGCAGAACTTGGACTAGAGTGAAGGAAAACTAGACTTCTGGCTTAGGATTGACAGTAGATGGATTACATGGTAATGGTGGTAAGATAATTAGATCACTCTCTAGCTATGTACAACAAGGATGTATCAAAAAACAAGGTAAACTGGCAGTAAAAGAATGAATCCAGCATGTGAGAAAGTGATTTGGTTTGCAGGAATCTGGGTCTAGAGCATCAGATTGAAGGAAACTGTAGACAAAGTGCAAAAACTGACCTTTAGACAACTGCTGAATTGACTCAGATCAGGATGAACAGCAGACAGCAGCACAGAGTGGTCTTGCATTGATTAGAGCATAGGATAGGTATTACAGAAGGCTAGGAATAACTGGACATCACTGTAGGAAAATATAGTTTCCTACACTGAGGAAATTTCCTTACTCTCTAACTCTGTCTGAACAAGATGTTGAGTGCCTCACCCAGAAAGGGGAAGATGCATTGGTTTCATACCTCTGCAACAAAGCAATTCCGCTTGACCTTACCTACAATGTGTATTGTGAATGGACATACAGAGATATTCTCAAGCTCCTATCAGATGAGCAAAAAATCTGAATTGAAGCCTGTAAAGATCAGCTTCAAATTCTCAAGCGCAGAAATGTCTATAGAATTGTTGCCCATTCCTCCAATTGAAACATTCTAAAAAATTGTTGGATATTCAATGTTAGATCTGATGGTTGAAAACATGCCCACTCAGTTGCAAAAGGCTTTACACAAGTCAAAGATGTGGATTACAACAACATATTTTTTCCAGTTGTATGCTCTGAGATAGTGCAATATGTGCTCATCCTCTCAGCACTTGAAGATTGGTATATTACTGGTCTAGATGTATGCTCTGCCTACTTATATGGGAATCTGGAAGAAGAACCCTATACAGAGTTTTCTAAAGGTCCTAAAACTCCTACATGCCATATATGGACTCAAGAAAGCAGGTTTAGCCTGGTAGCATGCACTTGACAAGGGATTGGGGGGGGGGTGAAGACTTAGCACAGAACTTATGTGTTGCACTCTTGCTCAATGTCTGGGTCTTTTTGAATATAGGTGTCACAAGGTGAGGAGGGTATGAGATGTAAAGGAACTTTGGTTAGGATTGAATGGAGTTTTGTAGAACAAGACTCAATGTCACAATATTTGAACTGGAGAATATAGGAGGGGATTACAGGAGTTATATACTACAAGATTGGATTGGAGTCCAGAACAGAGAATGAAGGAGAGCATACAGTGGCTCAAAAAAG
>JBBPTO010002596.1:0-10293 GCA_038094155.1 Pulveroboletus cf. aberrans
CACCGCAGCTCGTCACGAGGCTGAGAGAGATCAGGGCCCAGCATCCAGGCGTCCTCAGGAGGCTTTTCATCTTGTCCAACGACTGGCGGTGGTCGTTGCGCGGTCTCCGACATGCACTCGAGGCAGACGGCTGGTCCGACGTGTTGAGCACCGTCGACCTCGTCCTCGACGCTGAGCAGTCCTACGTCTCCGTGGCCGTCGACATGGCCATCGCCGAGCGTGCAGAGGTCTTTGTTGGCAACGGCGTACGTCCCGTTCGCTTTTCCTTACCGACTCGCGCTCATTTCTCGGTCAGTTTTCGAGTCTGTCGTCCAACGTGGTCCTGTTGCGGTTGGCCAAGGGCATGGACCCATCCAGCATTCGTTTCTTGTAATTCTTGACGTTATCGTAGACGTTCTTTCACTCGTCCTTGCTCACCAGGTGCCATAGACATGTGGCAATAAGTGTCATCTAGCATGACCTGGTAAATCAATTCAAATTATGTGATGGGAGGGACAGAAAACACATAGCCCTCCTCCTCCTCCTCTCCCTCGCCTTCTATGTTCGCCACGAACGCTTCTAACGCCCCAATTTTCTTGACCCCATCACCCCGAAAACACAAGAATGACGTAGCGATTCGACTTGCGAGTTACTCCATTAGTACCTGACATGACAATGGTCAACGTACTCGATAGACCTGGTCAATACTCACTACACCTATTTTTTGCGTTTCTGCACCACTGGAATCACTGTAGTAAACCAAACGGGTTGAACATTACGCGAATCCGAATGACTCGGCCGAAGGCCCTCCCGTGCACGTGCCGTGTCGTCCTGCAGTCCGGTCTCCGAAAAGGGCGATTCTCGTGAGACATCGGAAAGGTCTACCGGCGTGCACGTAGCGAAGAAAATTTTCAGGTAACCGACATCGACGTCTTGGTCTTCGGCCAGCCGATACTGAAACGGTACCCCACTCTCCTTGAGTCCGTATCCAAAAGTGAGTGTCCCATGCGCCTTAAGCGGTGCTTCAGGAAGGCCAACGCTCGGTTGCGTGTAGTACGGGACTGGACTCCATCAATAGACTGGAAACGTGGATCGTCCGTCTGACGTGCTCACCGATGCTCAAAGTACTGCAGTTGAAGAGGAAAGCATTGACATACAAGTCCAGGCTGGTATTATTCGTCATTTTGATCCCATATAATCCGTCTCCCTCGATATCGAACTCGATTATGGAAGACTGTTCCGATTCTGAACCCAGTCGGCAGAATCCAGGCCCGGGGATTGGGGTGTATATTGGATCTCCAAGATCATTATGGCCTTCCTCCAAGCGATAAAAATCGACGACCACATCCTGTCTCCCACCGCGAGGGTTGTTGGGGTTCGTGAGGTTGAGGTACCAGTAATAATGCGTGATGGAATCCAGAATGCGTGGGATCGTTTCGAGATTGGCCGTGTAGGATAGTTCGGTGAGGCCGAATGCGTTCACCTTCTCATCCAAAATCCTGAAGTGAACCAGATCTCCCCCCACGACGACTTCCAGCTGTGCCTTGTTAGCCCCGTCCAAGGTGCTATCGTCCACTCTTTGTTGCAATGCGAGTCGGAAGTTGTCGCTATAGTTCGCCTGAAAGGTCAACTTGAGAGGCACTTTGCCGACCCGAGTCATTGTCGCGTATGGGGCGTTACCGCCATGAGGTTCGTGTACCATCCTAACTGTGGTCTTGAAATCCTCGATCGTAACATCAGCACCATCAACCACAATATCTTCACCCAATGTCGATCCAGAGTCGGCATAGAGAGTGAACACCACGCCTTCCGAGACTCCATGCGCCCGGCCAGCGTTGATGACGCATACACCCGTCTCGGACAGATCAGCAATGTGCCGAACTCCACCGGCACGCACTTTTGCGTTGAACAAGATACGATGACGATTATTTCCTACGCACTGAGGATGCTGACGCTGGCTATTTAAATAAGGTCTGATGAGATTGAGCACCACAAAACCAAGCGACTCCTACTCTTTGAGGTGTACGAGCCCCATTAATTGATGGTAGGTCAGGTTGTTCAAGGTAGCTTCGTTCTCTGTGAGCGTCTTCAGAAGTGCCTCGGTGAACAGGCCACGCTTGTTCTTCTCATAGGCAAGCTCTTCCCTGTCACATGCCGCCAGAAAGACGTGTGATCGGCGAGCACGAAAGATATGATCAGGATGAACACCACCACCTCGTGGTCCCCCCGTGTCGCTGTCAAGGTCCCCGAGAACATGGTCACCGATTTTCACCCTGCGAGGCACGCGCCCACTGGTAGACTCTTCACCTTTGAAATCACTGGCCGAGAAGCAGCAATCGAAGATGACACTCTGTATGCCACGATAAACGATCAACCGATCAGGATAGGCACGATAAAGCACTAACGATGTTATCGCCTTTCGCCTTTGCAATACCTTCAATCAGATTGATGACTTTGCGGCCAGAAATTAGACTAGGTCTGGAAGAATTATAGTCGCAAGGAAGTAGGCATTGGATTTTGTCTCCGCCGCCCGAGACCGCTTTGGAATAGACTTCTGTCCCGTGTCCAGAATAGAATATTAGGATAGCGTCCCCTTTCTTGATACGCGTATCGGCCTGTAAGTCCTCTAACGCTTCAATTATATTGCCTCGAGTTGCCTCGGCGTCGATGAGCAGGCGGATTTGATTTTCAGGAATGCGGAGCCTTTCTCGCAAATGTCTTTTGCATCGGCAGCTGCTCCTTCAAGGTTCCGAGCGCCGGGGTCTTCATAGCGGTCGATCCCAACGAGTAGAGCAAATCTGTACACATTGATCAGTCATATAGAGCGTGGCGTAATGGCAAGTATCGCGCAAGGGACCGTTGAGGGCCGTATTACCAACGCTCGTGTTGTCTTCTCGTCTGTTCGAGCGACCCCCGTCTGGATGAGGAACGTTCGGAAGGGGCTATCTTACTACGAGCCTTCGCAGAATCCTCAAGATCTGACCCATCTGGATGAGCGAGACGCTCGGCGCAAGAGGAGGCGACTGAATTTTGGCAGGCCCTCGGAAGCGCCTTTTAAGCTCTCTAGTCCAGCTTACGTTGGGGCGACAATAACTCGTCACATTCTGATTTTCGTTCCTTTGGGCGGCGTGCTGCACTGGTACTTACGACAGCCCACTGATCTGATGGCGGGATACATTAACGGATACAAAGCGGAATGAAGCTTCCGGAATCACGGCATGCCAAGCTGATATGACGAGTTAAGGTATAGGCCCGCACAGCACGCATTGATCATAGACGCTGGTAGCGCCTATCCGTCAATCAGTGTTGCAGTGACCCCGACCATTTCAACGACTCACCTTTAATCTTCTGCTTTCAGCCAAGGCGCCGCGCGTGACGAATGTTGCCATTACAAAATCTGCCACAGTCCCGGTCGAGCCCAGAATCTGAAAACAATGTGTCCGAGTAGATGAGACACTGGAAACTGCACCTCGAATCAATATGTCGTTCTTGTGAAAAGGAAGGACACCACTGCTTCATGATGATAGTTCTTGTGGTGTGGTGGGGAAAGTCAAGGCGTCTCAAGCATTCGTGACGGGCATAGAAGGCGAGGGAGTGGATGATGATAAGGAGGACTATGCCACCTACTGCAGAGTTGCTGGTGGTGTTGCGCTTCGATGAGGTGGTAGAGTCTGGTATGGTGTTCGGGATCGTGGTTTCGCTCTGCGGGGGAGATGAGACAGGGACAGGAGGCTTGGGGATCCATTGACGTAGACGGTGAGCGGGGTGGTAATGGTTGTTTGAGTATGGGACTGGGATTAACAAGGCGTATGACTGTGTGGTAGTAGAGACGCGGTGAAGGGGGAGGTGGTGGTAGTTGTTAAAGAGGAAGAGGTTGGGATGACGGTGGTCTGAGAGTGGTCAAGGTCGAAGTGAGCTGTGGATAGTCACCACGACGAGGTCGGAGAATCATCTCACGGACGAGCTGGGGGATGTCGTGAGCTCCGCAGTCGCCTGAGTCGAGGTCAGTGCGTCTTCCATCTCACGTGCACGTCCTGGTAACAACGACGCCTGCGACTACACCCCTGCACGTTCCCCGGCCACCTCTGGGCACATGGTCCCGACAACATCTTCTTACTAGACTGCTGATGTCCGTCTCCAATTCGTCCTTTGTCTTTGAAGAGTCCCGCATACCCCTCCCATGGACGATGTACGGCTTTGCCCTCCGTCCAACTCACCTCCCCGTCAACGCTATCATCGCAGGCCCCACCGCAGGCGGACCCATGTCCGATACCCACGCCCCGCTCGCCGTCAGCGCCGAGTACTACGAGCGTGTCTGCTCCGACGTCGCCCCGTATGTCATCAGCTCTGCCGACGCGCCCAACGACGCCGACGGCGCCATCATCATCGACTGGTGGAAATCCAAGATCGCATCTGCCTACGCACAGTGCATCGAGATCGATTCATCTCCACACGACCTCTCTGACCGCTTGTAAGTCCCACCTTCCCTTCTCACGCCCGGACTCACCCCAGCCACCCTCTTTGGCGGCCCACGCACACTCTCCCTCTTCGACTCCCTCTTCGACTCCCCCATCCTCCGCGACTTTACATGGTCACCCCTCGTCCAAGCAGCCCTCGCGCGCAACTTTGCTCTCCGTCCCCGCTCCGCCAAACACCTCTTTCCCTCGACGGCCTCGTCGCCGTCCACCTCCGACGCGGCGATTACGTCCGTCACTGCCTCAACCTCGCCAAACTTGAATGGAGCGCCGACTATGGGCTTCAACCAACACCCCGCCCTCTTCGACCGCTTCAACCTGCGTCCGTACGCCGACGATCCCGGTGCCAATGATGCCTATTACCTCGAGCATTACTACCATACCACACAGCAGCTCGTGGCGAGGCTGAGAGAAATTAGGGCCCAGCATCCAGGCGTCCTCAGGAGACCGTACGTCTTGTCCGACGACTGGAGATGGTCCTTGCGCGGTCTCCGACGCGCACTCGAGGCGGACGGCTGGTCCGACGTGTTGAGCACCGTCGACTTCGTCCTCGACGCTAAGCAATCCTACGTCTCCGTGGCCGTCGACATGGCCATCGCCGAGCGTGCAGAGGTCTTTGTCGGCAACGGCGTACGTCCCGTTGGCTTTTCCTCGCCGATTCGCGCTCATCTCTTGTTCAGTTTTCGAGTCTGTCGTCCAATGTGGTTCTATTGAGGTTGGCCAAGGGCATGGACCCCTCCAGCATTCGTTTCTTGTAATTCTTGACGTTGTCGTAGACACTCTTTTACTCGTTCTTGCTTACTGGATGCGATAGCATCACCCGGTAATCAATTCAAATTATGTGACGGGAGGAAAAAAAAACACATAGTCCTCCTTATTGTCATCCTCTCCCCCGCCTTCTATGCTCGCCGCGAACGCTTTTAACGCATCAATTTTCTTGACCCCATCTCCCGAAAACACAAGAATGACATAGTGATCTTGCCAGTTATTCCATTAGTACCTGACATGACGACGTGGGCGACTTCCTTCTGTAAGAAACATGGTACGTTTCTGAACGTACTCGATAGACCGGCCCAATGCTCACCACAGCTTTTTCTTGCGCTTCTGCACCACCGGAATCATTGTAGTGAACCAAACGGGTCGAACGTCGTGCGGATCCCATCGATCCGGCGGACCGCCCTCCCGTGCATGCGTAACGCCCCTTTCCAACCCTCGTACGTCCGCTGCCGAAAAGGGTGATTGTTGTGGGACGTCGGAGAGGTCTACCGGCGTGGTGGCGAAGAAAATTTTCAAGTAACCGACGTCGACGTGTTGGCCATCGGCCAGACTATATTTGAACGGTACTCCTTTCTGACTGGACCCGTATCCAATGGTGAGCGTCCCACGCGCCTTGAGCGGCGCTTCGGGATGGCCAACGCTCGGTTGCGTGTAGTACCGGGCTAGAACCGCATCAATAGACTGAAAGCGCTGATCATCCGTCTGTCGTGCTCACCGATGCTCAAAGAACTGCAGTTGAAGAGGAAAGCATTGACATACAAGTCCACGTCGGTATTATTCGTCATTTTTATCCCGTACAGTCTGTCTTTTTCGATGTCGAACGCGATGATGGAGGACTGGTCTGACTCCGAGTCCGGTTTACAGAGTCCGGGTCCGATTGGGGTGTATCTCGGACATCCGAGGTCATCGTAGCCTTTCTCCAAGCGGTAAAAATCAACGACCACGTCCCGTCTCCCACCGCGATGATTGTTGGGGTTCCTGAGGTTAAGGTACCAGTAATAATGCGTGATGGAATCCAGAACGTGTGGGATCGTTTTGAGATTGGCCGTACGGGATAGTTTGGTCAGGCCGAATGCGTTCACCTTCTTATCCAAAATCCTGAAATGGACCAGATCGGTCCCCACGACGACTTCCAGTTGTGCCTTGTTAGCCCTGTCCAAGATTCTTTGTTGCAATGCGAGTCGGAGGTTGTCGTTAATGTTCGCCTGAAAGGTCAACTTGAGAGGCACTTTGCCGACCCGGGTCATTATTGCGTACGGGGCGTGACCGCCATGAAGTTTGTGTGCCATCGTAACTGTGGTCTTGAAATCCTCGATCGAAGCAGTAGCACCATCGACCACAATGTCTTTACGCAACGTCGATCCAGAGTCGGCATAGAGAGTGAACACGACGCCTTCCGAGACCCCATGCGCCCGGCCAGCTTTAATGATGCACACGCCCCTTTTGGACAGATCAACAGAGTGCCGAACTCCTCCGACGCGCACTTTCGCGCTGAACAAGATGCGGTGACGATTCTCTCCTATGCACTGAGGATGCTGACGCTGGCTATTTAAATAAGGTCTGATGAGATTGAGCACCACGAAACCAAACGACTCCTACTCTTTTAGGTGTATGCGCCCGATTAATTGTTCGTAGGTCAGGTTGTTCAAGATAGCTTCGTTTTCTGTGAGCGTCTTCAGAAGCGCCTCGGTGAACAGGCCATGCTTGTTCTCCTCATGGGCAGCCTCATATCTGCCACATGCCGCCAAAAAGACGTGCGATCGGCGAGCATGGAAGATGAGATCAGGGGAAACGCCACCCTCTCGTCTTTTCCTGATGTCGCTGTCGAGGTCCTCGGGGACATAGTGATTGATCTCCACCCTGCGAGGCACGCGCCCTCTGGCCGACTCTTTACCTCTGACATCACCGGCTGAGAAGCAGCAGTCGAAGATGACACTCTGTATGCCACGATAAATGATTAACTAATCAGGATAGGCACGATAAAACACTGACGATGTTGTCGCCTTTCGCATGTGCAATATCTTCAATCAGAGTGATGATCGTGCGGCCAGGAATTGGACAGGGACCAGCTCTGGTAGGTTTATAGTCGCAAGGAAGTAGGCATTGAACTTTGTCGCCACCACCCGAGACCGCCGAGGAAGGGACTTCTGCCCCGTGTCCAGAATAGAATATTAGGATGGCGTCTCCTTTCTTGATACGCGCATCGGTCTGTAAGTCCTTTAACGCTTTGATTATATTGCGTCGGGTCGCCTTGGCGTCGATGAGCATGCGGATTTGATTTTCAGGAACGCGGAGCCTTTCTCGCAAATAGTTTTTCACGTCTTTTGCATCCCTAGCTGCTCCTTCGAGGTTCCGAGTGCCGGGGTCTTCATAGCGGTCGATCCCAACGAGTAGAGCAAATCTGTACACATTGATCAGTCATATAGAGCATGGCATGATGGCAAGTATCGCACAAGGGACCGTCGAGGGGCGTATTACCAACGCTTGTGTTGCCTCCCAGTTTCTTCGAATGATCCTCGTCTGAATGAGGAGCATTCGGAAGGGGCTGTCTCACTACGAGTGTCAGCAAATTGTTCAGGATCGGACCCATTTGAATGAACGCGACACTCAGCGCAGGAGGTGACTGACCTTTGGCAGGCCCTCGAAAGCGCCTTTTAAGACCTCTAGTCCAACTTACGTTGAGGCGACAATGACTCGTGATATTCCGATTTTCGTTGTTTTTTTGGTGGCGTGCTGTACCAGCACTCACGACGCCCACGTCCGACTGTAGGATACATGAAGGGATACAAGGCGGACTGAAGCATCCTGAATCACAGCATGTCACTGATATGACGAGTGAAGGTATAGGCCCGCAGTGAGCACAGCGCGCATTGATCATAGACGCTATCAGCGCCTATCCGTCAATCAGTGTTGCAGTGACTCTGGTCATTTCAACGACTCACCTTCAGGTGTCTGTTTTCACCGCGTATGACGAACGTTCTCATAACAGAATCTGCCACAGTCAGTTACACGCTGTTGCTGCCTTGGTCAGAAAACAATGTGTCCGAGCAGCTGAGACATTTTTACTGGCACATCTCTCTGCACGGTGCTGAAAAATCCAGTAGATGCTATCGCCGGATTCTTGAGGCATTTCCTCTGTTCGACCGACGAATGATAGATGGACTCCTGAAGTTTCTTGGTTATTGGGTTCCTCGAAGCAGATTAGAGGAATCATACCTGCATGTCCATGGGCCACCTACTGGTAATGATCACCTGGAATATCCTGTTGAATCCCCGAAATTCATTTTCAAGCACTGAAAAAAAAATTCTTTAGGGCTCCAATGAATCCTAGTATCAACTCTACCTTTTGGTGTAACGGCTATGCATGGCGGTCAGGTCATTTACAACTGGTTACAAAGCGTGAGAAGCTGTCAATAAATCGATTCACCACTGAATAAGACCTGGTCCAGCCAAGTTAGATGGTTACCAGTAGAACTGTAGAGGTTTGTTCCACGCTGTCTGTCATGATGCCATAGTGAGGAATTAGAAATGCTGTATGCCCTCCTCCCAGTACATCATGAGCCAAAGGCAAAACCTGTCAGCATATGGGGTGATTGGGAAGCAACCAATGACCTCTATCATTCTCTGTCATTATCAGGCTCCCAGCACTGTTCAGGCTGGCCTGGCAGTTCAAACCCATTCCCCAATCATGAACCACGGCACACGGCAAATGCCGATGTTCCTGAAGCAATGATCAATCTCTCCACTCACCATGGAACAAATTACATTTCTTGACAACCAACTCAATTCCTTGCCATTCAGGGGCGACCCAAGGACGGTCTAGCGTTGTAGACCCGGCAATATTTTCACATGAGTCGGGACAGACATCGTTTTTTTTGGACAAGCAGTATTATCAAATAGCAACTGACTAATCTAGTCCTACTTGATACACTATGGTGGAGGCACCTTGGTGAGCTCCGGTCCGAGGGAAAAATGCTCTTATGCACGCCCTGTGGATGCAGGGTGTGTGGGACTCCGTGAGTTGTCAGTTGCCCCCAATCCTAAACCGGTGGCTAGAAAAACTCAACACGAGATTAGACATCGATCGCTGCGTAGCTAAAACCAGAAAAGAACCAGCAAAAATAAACCTAGTAAAACACACGTGGTCACCTGTCCTAACGATCACCAGAGATACATTGCCGAGACAATGGGTAACAAAAACAGAGGTTTTAGTGGGTATCACGTTGCACAGTCCCCCTGCCGCCACTGTGTTCTTTGTGTGTTGTGTGCTTTGTATGACTCTCTCGCATCGCAGGATCCATATTAGGTATGCCGATTCAGAGATGATAAATTTTCGAAGGCGGGCAAGGCCGTTCTCCTTGGCGATTTTGTGGTGGTCATCTGACTCCGTTGGGGGTGGTTTGATTGCCCCACAGCCGAGGATTTGACCAATGTTCGGGGTGGACCATGTGTCGTTACTCATGGGCCATATATGTCAGGCTGCGTCCCATATCGTGGAGCGTTCGGGTGCCGAGCAATCGGTCATGATGTGGTCTAGTGATTTGATTCTATTGTCACATAGGTGACATAGGGCGCGGTGTTCGTAGTTCTGTATCGGAGACCAGAATTCGCCAATGCGTAGGGCTCCGTTCATTGCTCTACATAGGAAGGATTGGATTGTTCGTCGCAGGTCTGGGTGGCGGATGGAGTTCCATATCGTTTTGTCTGTTTTGTAAGTCCCGGTGATGGATCGTGTGGCGCGTGATGTCTAGATTCATTAGGGCGGTTCGTAGGTATTCCGGGGTACCTCGCGATCGTATGATCCGGTATGCGGCGGCTTGGGCGAGGCCTTGTAGCTTTGCTCCGGACACATTGAAAGTTGCTGGGATCGAGGTGTCGATTTGGTTTACGTCGGGCTTTCGGGTTCCTTCGTTTGCTAGGAGATCTGCTGCTTCATTGGGACAGACATCGTGCTCTTTCGGATCAAAGCTATGGATAATTGTCATGGACGTCATATTAGTCTGCCTTCGGTTCTATCGTGCACCGCTCCTTTCCTTTAGTTTGTCTATTATGTGTATAGTTG
>JBBPTO010002597.1:0-10289 GCA_038094155.1 Pulveroboletus cf. aberrans
CAGCAACTGAATGCCAAGGAGAGGATAAGGGGAGTGCAAGCACTGCACTGGGCAAACGCAAGCAGATGGGTGGACCACAGGTCCAAGCGGAGGTAAGGAGTGATCTGAGAGCTTGATGTGACCGGAACGCTGGAGGCATACAGAGCAGATTGGAGTTGTAGCGGAGTTCAGGAGATGGGGAGGGGTGTGAGTGTCGCGCGAAGCGAACACAGGCCAGAGGGTCAGACACAAAGTCTGAGGAATCTCAAGGGAGTCCAAAGGAGGTTGGTCTCTGGAGAGGGTGGCTGTGAGGCTGGAGTAAACTCAGAGTTCAAGCTCTGGAAACCGGAGGTGATGTCAGAGGGGTTGGCACTTGTTCTACAGATGTCAGGTGAATGTGTCACTGCTGAAACCCTATGATCAATGGATCATTAATGGGCGAGTTGACGGGGCCATCAGTCATGTGTCTGGAGTCCAATGAGGGCATGCATGAAAGCATCAGAGGTGGTTTCCCTGAGATGGAAGGAGAAGTGGAGTTCAGGAGATGGACGTCGGAGGTGTGGAGGTCAGGAGTTCAGAGACGTCAGGGGGGTCATGGGGATGAAGGTGCCATCAAGGCACTCGGAGGGGTACGGAGGTCAAAGGTAACTGTCAGGAGGTCGGAGGTTCAGGAGATGGGGTCGGAGTTGTCAGGAGATGAAGTATCTCTGAACAGATGGCGGAGTGAACTGAGGGTAATGGTACTGGTCATAAGAAATGAATGGATGTGCTGAGACAGAGGTACAGATGGGTGTGGGAGTAGCACAGGCTCCCGAGGGCAAGGTCGGATGATTCACAAGTCAGTCTTGGGCGAACAACTCCAGAGAAAAGCGGAGTTGCATCAAAGTTGCCTTGGGTGACAAAGGCAGTTGTTCAGATGCCTAGAGAAAGACTTTTGAGACAAGTCTCGATGTGGATGAGGAGGGGTCATGATCAGAGTAGTGACAGTACAAGTGGGAGCCTGAATATACTGTTAAGACCAGATCTCATCCGCTCAAACTCCAGTCGGAGATCGGAGGTCGAGGGGATCGAATGGCTGGAGATGGCCAGAGGACCAGAGGATCGCGTCCAGAGAGGTGAAGGCTTGATGCATGACTTATGTGTCGCGTCCCTGCACTGTCATGGCCTTCTTGGTCAGAGACACATCAGAGGAAACTGGAGAAGATTAGAAGAGAGAGTCTAAGGTGATATTCAGGCTAAAGTATCTACATACAGAATCAAAGTCGGAGGCTATGTAGATGTATAATATGGAGGTCAGATATCTGAGTGCTGGAGCTGTGCTCCAGGCCAGGAATGAGCCAGAGCTGTGGTAAGGAAATCTAAGATAAGTCCGGAGTTTCGGAGGTTAGGAGTTGGTAAGATGTCACTGGAGGTATTAGCGGAGTTGTTCCAGAGGTCGGAGTTGACTCGAATGTACAGGATATGACAGGATGAGTGTTTACCTTATTCTGTTGGCAAATGGCACAGCCTTCAATGTACTTCCTTACATATTGGGCTAGTCCAGGCCACCAAAACTTAGCAAAGATGATCTGGCGGGTTTTCAAGTATCTGGGGTGTCCAGTGGTTTTGTGATCATGGCAACAAGTGAGTACTTCATGACAGAGGTTATCTGTGGAAGGAATGTAGATATGTTCTTTGTACAAAAGAACTCCTTCAGAGTATGACCAGTCAGAGAGGCATGAGTGGAACATGGGGGGTACTTCTCCTTGCAGTGCTTGAAGAGCCTGGAGGATGAGGGGATCTGAGGATGAGGAGGAGGCAAGCTTGCCTGCTAGTGAGGAATCTATGAGGTTGATGAAGAGAAAGTTGGAAATCAGGGTTGTTCCTGCATTGTTTTCTTTATCGATGATGAGGTCAGGGTGGTGGAAGAGAGTGTCCAGACTGGCGAGTTGGGAACCTGGGACATGGACCATTTTTAGATTGAAGTTTGCAAGGTTGAGAGGCCATTGTGCTTGTTGATGATTCAGATTCTGGGTTTGACGGAAGTACATCAGGTTCTTGTGATTCATGAATGTTTAGATTGGGAAAGGGGAGCCAGAGACGTACTGTCTCCAGGCTTTCAAGGCTCAGATTATTGTGAGAAGCTCATGATCATAGATGTCATAGTTCCTCTCAGCAGGGGAGAATGATTGTGAGAGGTAGGAACAGGGGTGCCAGTCTCCATTGGCATTGGTTTGGAGCAGGATTGCTCTGGTGGTGAACTTTGATGCATCAGTCATGATGGCAAAGGGTCAGGTCATGTCAGGGAGGTGGAGGACTGGTTTAGAAAGGAAGAGAGCCTTCAGCTCATCAAAGAACTTCTGGCAGGCAGGGGTCCAGTCTCAGGAAAGATTCTTCTTCATAAGATTTATCAAGGGCTGAGCTACAGAGGAGTAGTTGTTTATGAATCACTGGTAGAAGTTGGCAAATCTGAGGAAGGAATGGATGTCTTTGACCTTAGTTGGTGTGGGCCAGGCAGCAATCCCGTTGAGTTTAACAGGGTCCATGGTGATCTGCCCTGGCTTTATGATTATTTTGAGATACTCCACTTTGGAGGTGGCGAAGGTGCACTTTTCAAGCTTCAAGTGCAGGTTGAGTTCTTGCATCCTTTGTAGGACATGCTTGGTTTGTTTCTCATGGAGTTTTGGGTCAGGGAAAAAGATGAGAAGGTCATCTGTGTATATAATGAGCCATCCTTCTGCAATCATGTTCCTAAATGAATCATTCATGAATCATTGGAACATAGCGGGGGAGTTTGTGAGCCCAAAGAACATGATGAGGGGTTAAAACAGGCCTTTTTGCATGATGAAGGTGGCCTTCCATTGGTCGCCATCCTTGATTCTAATGTTGTTGTATCCCCATTGTACATTGAACTTAGTGAAGACCTTCATGTCTTTCAGCTTGTCAATAAGGTCAGAGACTAGGGAAAGGGGATACATGTCTCAAATGGTATGCTTGTTCAGGTAGTGATAGTCTTGGCAGGGGTGGAGTTTGCCATCCTTCTTTTTGACAAAGAAGAAGGGTGCAGCTTGGGGAGAGTTCAAGGAGCAGATCTTTTCACAGTTGAGGTTTTCCTGAATGAAGTCCTTGGTGGCCTTTCACTCATCTGGGGACAATGGGTAGACCTTCCCAACTTTGGGAATGAAAAAATTGTCAAGCTGGATTTCGTGGTTATAAGGGTGCGATGGGGGAACATGATCAGACACTTCCTTTGTGAAGACGTCCAAAAACTCGGCATATTTGGGAGAAAGGGTGGTCTTGGGCTTGGCCTTGCCTGCTGTGGCTGCAAGCTCAGTGGCGGTGGTAACCTTGTTGATGAATTTCTGGTGTTGGAGGCTACCACAAGGGGCAAAGCAAGTCCCAAAGTGGGCTACTCAATGAAGGTCTGCATACCTCTTCATGGTGTTGACAAAATCGGATTCTTTATCTTTCTGGAGATAATGAAAGAGCCTTTTGTTGTAGACTTGATGAACCATAGTTTCTTTTGGAATGGCAGTGGGATAGAACTTATTGTGCCATTTAAGGTTGGTGACATGGCCTTGATACAAGTCTTTCGACTTGTTGACAGATTCAGAGATGGTACAGGTCTATTTAGACCAATCAATGAGGGGGTTGACTGCCTTTAGCCAAGGTGATCCTAGAATGATGTTCTGTCATCTGCAGTCCATGACATAGAAGAGGACCTTTTTGCTGATTTCTTCGATGTTGACAAAGAGTGTGGTAGAGAACATTACTTTGCCTTTCTTGTTGGACGACAAATTGAGGTTGCAGACTTGGAACGGTTTCTCAAGTTGGGACATGGGAAGTTTGTTCTTTCTAATGAACCCCCAGTTGATGCAGTTAATGTCTGTGCCACTATCAATCAGGGCATGAGACTTGACAGTTTTAAGCATGTGCATTGGTACAATGAGTTCAACAGGGATCTGCATAGATTTCATCAGGTTACAGGCCACATATGGGATAGGAGGTGGCAGACATCGAGGCTGTCCTCCATTCTAAAAATCCTGGGAACAGAAATGGGTGGTCCTTCTGACCACTTCTTCATCCTCCTCCTCACATTCTTTTAACATGGGAAGATCCTCAGGGTCTTTCTTTGCTGTTTTCTGGACTGAAGATCTAGGGGGGTCCTCAAAGGTAACATTGCATTTGAATGTGGAATGTCCGGGTTTCCAGCATTTGAAACAGAGATTCTTCTTACAACAGCACTCCCTTTCTTCAGAAGTTAGCTTCTTGGGGCAGGAAATGGATATGGTATCAACATTCATGGCATCTGGTTCTCAGGTGGGCTTAGAGGTGGTGTAGGCATAGGAAGGGGTGGTTTTCCCTTTCCGGGTGTTGGAGACAATATTGATCCTCTCTCACTGCTTCTGGAAGGAGATGGCATGTTTGTACCAGTCTTCAATCTTTTCAGGGATGTTCTCCATATGGAGAATTTGGTTGCTAAGAGGAGGGGCAATGCCTAGTTGATAGAAGGAAATTAGGACAGCATCAGTGGCAGCTAGCCTGGCTGCATGGGCTTGGAACTCTGCATTAAAGTCCATGATGGAAGGGGTCCACTGTCCTCTTTTGTTCTAAGTCATGTGGGCAGAGGAGAGCCAGGCTAAGGCATCAGCTGCTTTGTCTTCTTGGATGAAGGACTTCCTGAACTTCTTTTCAAATTTGAACCATTCCCCAAATGAGTTGTCAGTGACAGCCTTCCTTTGGATGGTTTTTGCCCAAACTTGTACTGACCTGAGGGTCATAAATGAGAGTGCAAAGGTGACCTTCTTGTTGTCAATTTGGTAAACATCAGAGTTGATAAGGAGGTAGGTTGAAACAACATCCAACCAGTCTTCAGAGTTGGCAGTATTGCCATCAAAGGGTGCAGGGGAATTGAGCTTGAGCTCCATGGCTTTAGAAGAAGACAATCTTTCAAAGGATTCTATGACTTCCCAGAGTTCAGGTGAATCTAAGGAGTTGCTAGAGAAGAGGATTTTCCCGGTCTGTGGCAGGGGTGTTGGTGATGGGGGAGTCGGTACTCAAGGAATAGATGCAGAGTGGGAAAGAAGGTGGGCTAGGTTGAGAGCGACTTGAGTATCCTCCTCAGTGGGAAGGAAGTCATCCTCATCAGAGGGAGTCCAGTTGTGTGGAAGTGACTCAGAATCAGAAGGTTCATTGGGGCAAGAGTGCCAATGAGTATCAATGGGGGGCCTTGGAGGAATGGTGGCTTACCAGATGGTAGCTGACAGGGAAGCTTGTTACGACTACCTCAGGTAGAGGATAGGCATAGCCCCTAATGAGGGTCTAGGATACTAAGCTAATGAGAGTGGGGCAAGCCACTCTACAAGGATGCAGTTCAAGAGTTCTGGGAGAACAAGGCTTTCTGCTCATTCTATCTCAATAATCTAACATCAAAGAGAGAACTGCCTCGAAGGCTTAACACCACAAGGTAAACATGAGGTTTCCCTTAGAACAGCATAGCCTCAAAAGCACTATGGAGTCTTCAAGAGCAAGGAAGTTCCAAACAAGGGACAGGGACTAGGATAGGTCCAACAGAAAGCAGAGGCAGATGCATGAAGTGACAAGAGGAAACATGCAGAACAGATGAATGAATGGACTCTCTCCAACCATGAGGTGAATCATCAATGTCTAAAAACCCATCTCCAAAATGGATTGATGGCTGTTACATTGCAACTGCTCTCAACAGCATGGGCAGCCTTCAAATCATGACCATATCAGCAGCATATACTGCTTTTAGGTATTCAGGTTACATAACATTGTGGTCTGCAAGCCATCAGAGAAATCTTCTGTGTTAGCACTCATCAAACAATGAAAATGATGCCCAAGTAACAGGTTAAAATTGGCTTTCACCAAGATCTGAACCTGCACCATGACATTACCAGCACCAAAATCCAACAAGAGGTTTTCAAGAACACCAATGGTAGGCTCCACATTGTTATTCACAGACAACATCTTCATAAGATGGTCTGACCATATCAGCAATCTGAGTTCTTCCAAAATCCTCTTTGGCATTGCAATGATCTCAGATCCTGAGTTAAGAATGCTGAGAAGCACACATCGAGAATCCCCTACTTTGACCTCAATGGCTTATAGCAGAAGGTTATGATGCCTGACAATGAGACCATGTTAGGGCCATGCAGATGAACTCCAGTGTATCTCCAGAACTCCGGAGATATTGATAGGACCTTGGCTTCATCTTATGTGGTGTCCCACTATCCAAGTCTTGGGGTTGTGGTCCTTTATTTCTTGAAGGATTGAAGGTGCGGAGTTGAGTCATCTAGACTTGGAGGAGAGCAGAGAGTATCCATCAGAGTTCAGCAGAGAGCTGGGCATCAAGCTGATCAAGAAGAGAGAATGTCGAGTACTCAATTCAATATTATGACTGAATAGGTACAGTGGAGATGGTACAGAATATATACTATGGAGGAGTATCAGATTTGTAAGAAAGTCATAACAGATGAGTAATGAAATGGAGGTCAGGAAACTAAGGACCAGAGCTGTGCACCAGTTATGCAGTTCACTGGAGCTGTGCTGCACAGAGACAGGGAAAGGTACAGAGCATGAGATCTAACTAAATAAGAAACAAAGACATAATGTGATATATGTATGGAGGTCCAGAGGAATGGAGATGCATAATGGGTGTGAACACACTGGAGATAGGAGTGGAGTTGGTGCTTGGAGGACCGGAGTTGTCATGGATATGACAGACCATCATTGTTGCAGAGGATTCAGTTGCCATACTCACAAACAACCAAAGCCAGGTCCTTCCTGGATAGCTCATGTACCTGTGCAATGTTAATGGATGGGTTGGTAGTATGCTTCACCATAGTGAGATCTCAGAACTGTTTTTGAAACTCAGGTAAGACAGCAAACAACTTCTTGACAGAAACCGGAAGGCTAGAGTCAAGCACCCATTCCAAGACTCAGCAAGGTGCAGCATCATCTTCTAAGGTAAAAAAATACTTATACTGAGTGTTAGGGAATGTCTGGTTCTGGTATGGGAACAGATTGACAGGTCTGATATCTGTATCAGATGCCTGAGGGGCCAGAGGCATAATATGATGAGTAGGGGGATGATCTGGTTGTTTTCATGGACCAGTCATCGAAGACAGAGCAGATGATAATGACTGTTGAAGCTCAGGAGAGAGAAGCTCCTTGGATACTGTAGTGGCATGAAGGTCAGGTCACTTGCACAGTGGAACCTGAACACCCTCAAATTGGACCCTCTTTTCCTTGCTCTTAGATGCTTTATCAGCTTGGAATGAAGCCCAAGCCTGTGCTAGATAGGGCTTCAGAGAAGGATGGGGGTGAAGGATAGCAAGGCTGATGGGGTGATTGAAAACAGGAAAGGATGGCTGACGTGTTTAGGGTAGAATGAAGTGCAGATCTGGACAGCAAGAATTTGGCTGCCACAACCACATCTTCCATCAGATAATAATTCTCCGGATGGTGATCTGGTTTGACTATTGCCAACCACTGCCAGATATGATCCTGTAGCAGCCTTGGGAATCCTGCAAGAAAGATCATGTTTCACTCCACTTCTAAGAGCTTATTGTTAGCAATCAATGCCACTGCAACCTTATGAAACTTCCTGGTATATTCTTCCAGGTCATCCTGGTTATGCAACTGTTTCTTTTGGTAATCCTCCACTAAGTACTGGATGTCAGCATGGCAGAAGCAGTTGATACCCTTGTGTCTGGAATACAACTTTTTGACAGCCATTATAAATGCAGCCCAATCTGCTGGGTTGGCAGTCATCTCTGGGACAGTTTTCCAAACCTCAGCTTCATCTAGATCTGCATACCAGATCACAGCCTTTATTTTATCAGCATTATCAAGAGCTGCTTGGTCATCAATCTGGTCAACATCCTCTAGATACTGGGGGAGTTGAGATGGCATCTTGCCATCAAACTTGGATGCATTTGGAGTACCTCAGAGAGGCATATGGAAGGGTTGCGCTTGACCGGCCATTGGGATTGGATTCTGCAGGTGGTTGGAGTTCTGTGATTACAAGCTGTGGTAGAATGAATAAAAGCTCTGGGAACAAAAGGAGATAACACAGGAATGCTAAGTCATCGATGACAAGCCCTATCTGGCATTACCAGAATCAGGAAAGTCAAATCAAAGGATAGATTGAGATGATGAAAATCAGAAAGAATACCCTCAAGTTCTAAATGCTGAGGAGTAGGCCTGAGTGTCCTTCTTGACAACCTGGAATCCCTCACAGTGGACCCCAGTTGAAAGACTAATAAAATGGGTGAGATGCCAACCACTGCACTAGTCTGAGGTAGACAATAAGGAAAGAAGGGTACAAGTGGTACTCATCCCTAAGGGATTTCTAAAGGTTGTAAAGTGAGAAGAGGACAGGATCAAGGTGCTCCCTGCATGTTTGAGAGGGATCTGGCATGTATTTGATAGTGATCTGGTGTGTATCTGGTAGTAAGAGTTCACTGGATCGAAAGTACCTGATCAAGGACAAGGACCAAGTGCAAGGAGGATGATGAGAATGATGAGAATGACAGTGGAGAAACATCCCACAGAAGTCAGATGTGAATCTGATGAGTTGAAAAAGGTGTTCATAATTTTGGAGAATACAAATTTTATAGTTAGGGCATTTCCCTTGACTTTCGACTGACAGCTAGTCTAGCCATAACATAAGGCATCCATAGGTAAAGATAATGTCCATCATCCCATTGTCAGTGGGGATATAGATTACTGACAATAAAATAAATAAATATAACCACTGCCACCCATATCCAGTTGCACAAACAGGTGGAGGATGGTACATATGTACTTCAAAGGAAAGAGAGAAAACCAGACCTGGATGGACCAGATCGATGACAGATGGGACATGGATGATGCATGGGTTGAATGCATGCTTGAGAGAGACTGTAGATGACCTAGGAAAAGTCAACCAGATGTAGAACAACTGGATATGAACCTAAGAAGCTATGGGTTCTTACACCATGTACAGTGTTTTCATGATAGGGTGATAGGAGAGAAGCATGGAAGACAGGATAAAATTTCCAGGTGGATGGGAGTTTTAGACAATACATGATGGTGGAGATGACTTATATGATGGGGAAGAGACCTTCCCATTTCAGTGTGAACTTCAGGCTTACTATGTTTCATTTGAGATTGTGGGCTTTCAATCAGTCTTTGTCTCCTTTGACAAATGGTTGAAGTTTGAAGGTTCATTGTGCCATGGTTTGGCAAGCAAGTTCATGGGCAGCAAGGGCTTTATCATGGGAGGTGGTGGGAGATCTAAGGTGGTCTTTGATGGCAGGAATTTTGGTTTCAGGAACAATAGAAGGTAGGGCACAGTGTTTGAAGCCCATTATGAAATAAAACAGGAATTTTCCAGTCACAGAGTGAAGACAGTGATTATGTGCAAATTCTGCATGGGTTAGAAGTTCATGCCATGAGGAGGGGTTATTGCTGCAGAAGATCTAAACATAGGTTTCAATCTCTTGGTTGACATGTTCAGTTTCTCCATCAGTTTGAGGGTGGTAAGCAGTGGAGAGGGCAAGGTTGTAGTTTAGGAGTTTTCCAAGTTCCTTGATGAAGGTAGAGGGGAATTGTGGGCCTCTGTTAGAGATGATTTTCTCATAAAGACCAAAATATCAGTAGACTTTGTGGAAAAAGAGGGTGGCAATTCCCTCAGCAGTGGCAGTTTTCTTGGTAGGGCATAGAATTACCCCCTTAGTAAGCCCATGGTTGACCATGACCAGAGGGAATCAAAGCCTGCAGCAGTGGAAAGATTGGTGGTTAAATCACAGGAGACATGCTGGAAGGGGCAGGTAGTGGAGGAATGGATAGGGGTTAGTGAAGATACAGTGGAGTGGGTGTTGGCCTTGTTGGCCTGACAGGTTGCACAGCCCTTGATGTATTTGTGGACATAGTGGGCCAGACTGGGACCAGAACTTCAAGAAGACTAGCTGGGCAGTCTTCAAATAGCCAGAGTGACCAGCAGATTTGTGGTCATGGCAGTGGAGAAGGATCTTCTGGTGGAGATTGGTGGTGGGAACATAGACATGATCTTTGTAGAGGAGGGGAGGATGCCATCACAGTGTTGCCAGTCAGAAAGGTGGGCACAGAGAGATGGGGGTACATTATTGGCAATGGATTGGAGAATTTTGAGGATGAGGGGGTTAGATTTAGAGGCATCTTTGATGAGAGAAGTGAGAGATGAGTCAATGAGTTGGATGAAGAGTGATGGTGAAAGGAGCATGCATGGTAGTTTCATTGTCTGGGTCAGATGAGGGGTACAGGTCAGGGTGGCAGGATAGGGC
>JBBPTO010002598.1:0-10288 GCA_038094155.1 Pulveroboletus cf. aberrans
GCTCTGTCTTCCACTGGCATGGAAGATACACCCTGTGTTCCATGCTTCCCTTCTTTCCTCTGACAGAGAAAACCCTATCCATGGCAAGAACTTCCCAAAACCTCCACCGGAACTTGTAGAGGGTGAGGAAGAGTACGAAATAGAGAAAATATTAAAACATCACGGTACACCGTCTTCACGCACATTCCTAATCCATTGGAAGGGATATTTGGCCAAAGAAGACTCCTGGATCCCTGAATGGAACTTAAAACATTCCCAGTCCACCTTAGATAGATATAAAAAACTCCATCCCCTCACTTTTCCTTCCCTCGTTCCCTCAGAAACACTGTCTCTTAGAAACCATCTCAGAAAATAAAAGTCATGTCCTCATCTCCCTCCACCATCTCCTCAATCCTTGTAGATATTATCTCTTCCCCATCCTCCATTTCTCTTAGTACTATAGAACCCTCCTCCACTGTAGCCACCTCTGGCTGGACCACTACCATGTTCCTGGACAGCGAGCCTGTCCAAGTCATCTCTGGTTCTAATATGCCTGCCTGGCACTGCTCTCAATTTGGTGATGATGTCGTCACCCCCATCCCAGCAGTCATCTTTCTGGCTGTCACAGCCATACCTCCTTGCCCAGTGACCTCAGTCACTGTCCCTTCATTTGCCCACAACATCCATGGAGAACTCCCTAGTGAAACCTATCTCAGACAGATGACCGAGTGGCTGACTGACTCCCACCTCTCCACTGCAATCTCTTCTCACCTCAACATCATATCCCCACTGTACTCCCTCTATTGTAGCTTCCTCCAGTCACAGCAACTGTCTCTCATCGCTGAAGACCTCCTCCTCCCTGGCATTACTAACCAGATTGCCTTCCACATCAGGTGCTGTCTCAGAGATATTCAAGAAGAGTTGAAAGGCTTCCTGCTGATGACAATGCATCAGTTAGAAATGGGAGAGTTCTTAGTTGACATTGACTGATACCTGAAGGACCTAGCTGAGTCCAGAATACCCTGCACCCCATCCGCATCTTCTGAACCACTAACTCTGGCTGAACTCGCCACTGTTGAGCACGCTGAAGCTTATTGGACTGGAAATGATGGAGCCACTCCCCTTCCTCCATCTCACCCTCGCTACCCTGAAGCCTGTTATTCCTGTCACTGTCTAGGACATCAGCAGATTTTCTGTGAGAAGTACAAATGCCCCTTCTGTCACAATTTCGCCCCTGGACATGCCCAGATGCACTGCCCTTTTCGCCAATGCCAACCGACCCTGTCCTCTTTGAGCTTTCCACGATCGTCGCACTGCTCGAGAGGCTCACCATCTAGATGTCACAGCACTGGCTGTCCTCCTGGAGCCCATTACTCCCACCCCAGATGTGGCACATTTCAACAACCTATTCCAGTCCCTCTGCCTAGATGATCTGCTTCCCCTCACCATTTGCCGTCTGATGGAGATGAGGAATACACTGCAGAGGGGATGGCCAACATGACTGGCTCTCTGGAAGGTGGGCACTACCTCGATTTTTAGTCCTTCATTGCTGTCTCGGACATACTAAGGGGGTAATGTTACAATTGGCCCCTTTTTTCTTATTATCATTGCTTACATACGCATGGGTGACAGTCCCAGTTCAGACATTCTTTTCTTTTCATTGCTGACCACAATATCCTGACTCATCATCTGATTTCTATTGCATTCTACATGATTCCACTTGCTTCATGAGTGACTCCTCCTTATTGTATATAAGCTTGTCCTCTTGTACTTGTATCTCTAAGCTAGACCTCCCTTTCATGTACCTCAATACACTGAGTCTTTGCTCCATCCTAGCCTTAGTCCCTCAACAGGAACTCCTTCTTGTTCTTTGAGACTTCATAGTGCTCTTGAGCCTACACTGTTCTAAGGAAAACCTCTTGTTCACCTCAAGACAATCAATCTCAGTGGTAGCCTTCTCTTCAATGTTTGATCATTGAGATAGAGCAAGCAGAAAGCCTTGTTCTCCTAGAATCTTTAAATTCTGTTCTCATAGAATGCCCAGTCACATTCTCCCTAGTCCTAGCATCCCTAGACCTCTAAGGGCTATGCCTATCTCCACCCGAGGTAGTTGTAATATCCTGTGCTCATCAGCCATGTCTGAAGCATTAGGAGGTCTTCTAGATCAATTACCAAGAAGTCCTGTAAGTCCTGCAGTTGCATTCCCTTGATTCTCTACCTGCAATTCCCCTGAGATAAACCAATCATTCCTTCACTTTCTTTCTTTGTGTTACTGACCTGCAAGTTTCCTATCCAGAGACATATAGCAGTCTAGGTCAGTTAACCTCTCTTCAGCACACCAAGTCTCTCAACTCTACTCTGGAGCATCTTGGAGTTGGTCATTCATCTATGTAAGATTCCATTTCTTATCTCAGACCTGATATTTTCTATTTCGGACATTACATCGGAGTTACATCGGAGTTTAGCACTCCCATCTCTGTCCCTATTTGGATACTTGGCATTGTCCTTGCTCCCTCAGTTGTTCTGCCACACCACTGTGCAACAGCTGAGTCTGAGTATCTCTACCCCTCATAGTGCATACATTTTGACAGCTATACCAAGCAAGATGTGCAGAACAAAACCTGAAGGAACATCACCATGCTGTGCCCCACAAGATAGTGCATGAAAATGTAGCTCCAAAACAACTTGAAAAGAAGGGCTAGCAGACACTGGATGCTATGTTGCACAAGTCTTCAAAGCCAGCCAAGTTTTCCAGGGACATTGTGTTGAGGAGAGAAGCTGAGTTTGTGGTTTGTGATGACCAAGTAAGCCCAATAGTATTATTATGTAATATACATTCACCAGTGGACTTCATAGTCATTGGCAGTAGCAAATAAGGCAGTATTTTGCAACTGCCTTGTAGCAATGAGGCCACAGTCTTTGAATGCAGACCTACCATTCACTCATGTGTCTGTATTCATTCACAACTCATTTATCAGCTTCTTTGATGAGGTCAAGATGAGATTCAAGGTTTGTTCTAATAATCAGTTGATTGCTTAAGTAATCCTGATCTTACTGGGCTTGAACAGAGTGGTACAACAGGTCTCATCTCAACAACAACTGATCTCTGAACAGCCAGTCGAACCAAAGCATCATTTATGGGAATTACTGCTCATCAGATACAGAAGACTGAGAATCACCAGTGGAAGCCATGCAAGGAGGTCATTGCATTCCAATCAATTGTTGGACCACATGCTGAATTCAATCTTGCTCATCACTTTGTTGGGCTATGTAAACATGCTGGAATCATCATCCAATTATCCTCAAAACTCTTTTGCCTCATTGCTGATAATGCCAGCAACAATCATTTCACTTGCAAGCACATTGAGAAGCTGCTTTACCACCATCATATCTATTTATTTGATCCTGCCAAACATTGCCTGCCTTGTTTGGCCCATGTACTCAACCTTGCAATTACATCTGTGATGAGCATTTTCACCCATATTGCAACTATCAAGACATCTACTGCAATATGGGAGTATGATCCAACACTTCCTGAAAACCGAGTTCTTGGTGGTGACTCACTTGATGTAATTGTGGCTGTGCACATGCTCACTATCAAGATTCAAGCTACAGGCCAACAAACTGCATATTTCAACTGCACACAAAATGACTGTTGCTTCAAGACTCCTCTTGCAATTCCACTCCACAGTAACATCTGCTGTGGTATAGCAGATGGGATGCTGGGCCAGTCATATGAGCTTCTTCAAGTAAATTTGAACATCATCATATGTGGCATGATATATTACATGGAAATTAAGTATGCTAACCAGGTGGTACAGGCAATCAACCTCTTCATATGTTCAGCAGATGAATTGTTTGGACCCATTACAACAATTCATCAGCCTGGTATACCTGCCAAATTAATTGCATGGAAGGCATTTACATTCTCAGTGGCTGACTGGGAACACATTTACATAACCTGCATCATTATTGCTGATGCATACACACTTCAGCATTTCATTTCTTTGAACACTATGGCAACTCTCTCACATGCTATTCCTGCATTCAAGGAACTTGTCAGAATCTATGGTAAGGGCAGTAGTACCCAGTACTACATACTATCAGAAATGACCATAGGTAAGATAAGTGAAGAGCCTCACCTCAGCCAGATGCCCAAAGAGCAATCACAACTGAGGTGAGTTGAAAAAGGCAAAGAGATTAAATAGTGAAATGGTATGTGCACATACCAACTCTGGCAACTCTGGACCAGAGTTAAGCAAGAATAAGTGACATGCATTAGGAATAGCTCGGAATGAGAAAGGAATAGTCTGTAAAATAAAATGAGTCATACAAATTGCAGGAAATCATATGACACACTTAGAAGAATATGACATGTCAAGAGAGGTTTGCCAGAACAGGTAAAGTACAACTCCAAAGTGAAAGAGAGTGGAGGATGTGCACAAAACAAGTCAGAGCTCCTGCAGAGTTGTATCAGAGTTACTCCAGAGTTAGACTTTGACAGAACCTCTATTGGCATCATGATGGGAATTGAAAATCAAAAGCAGTTGCCTTGAACTTTCCCACAACGCAATCCAGAGTGGGCTTGAGAAGGTTTGCAAATATTACAGTCAATTCAATGAGAAGCCCATCTACATCCTTGCTCTGGTTCTCCACCCATACTACAAGTTCAACTATATCAAAATGGCATAGGGTGCCAGTGGAGCTAAGGAGTAGCAGAAGCAAAAGCAAGCTGGGGACCCATTTGCCAAGGATTGGCATGATGAAGCATTCAAAATTGTTGAACAAACCATGCAAGATTATTGGAAAGAGACTGCTTTTGACCCCACCCCTGACCACAATAACCCAGGGTCCACTGTTGGGAATGTCTCAGAATCTGATTTTGACTGTCATCACCATCAACTGATTGAGCAGTCAGCCACATCCCATACCATTGGTGGTTGGGCTGCCAAGCTACATAGCTACCTCAATGATTGCCCAGTGGATGTCACAAAGGACATGAATGTCATTCAGTGGTGGTCTGTAAGTCATTCATCAGCAAAATGACCCTCCTCTGTAGAGTCTGTACAGTGATCTGTACAGAGAGGTCACTCAAATTACAGACTCTACAGACTCTACAGAGGAGGGTTGTTTTGCTGATGTTAGCTCACCAATACTTCGTTTGCACAATCTACTAATTAAGTATAGAAACAAACTCACATCTATCCAACTCTATCACGTATCACAAAGGACATCTGTGCAATTCCTGCATCATCTGTACCATGCGAGTGCCTGTTTTCCGCTGGTGCTGAGATTGCAACTGATCACCATTCTCGACTCAGCACGGACAAGTTTGAGCAATTGCAGGTTCTTAAGCACTCATGGCGTCACTCGATTTCGGACCATGCAAAAGTAAATTCAGCTGTTGTTGACATGATTCCTGTTACAGAATTCGAGGAACTCGCAGTACGAGAGGTGGAGTTAGGTGAGTGGGACGAAGAGGTTCTTTGAGTTCACGTTCACAGTGGTGCCATCATGATTATCTAGCTCAATTTTGTCTCTCCATTATCCGTAGTACTGGTACTAGGCCTCCTATGTTAGTTCCCTGTGCAACCGGTCAGGACCGGTTGCCGCTCGGTTTTTGCATGCACTGCGCAACACCAAAGACCGCAACCGATACCACTGTCCTACTGCCGCAACCGCAACCGCGGTCCGGTTGCAATTCGGTTCGGTCTGGTTCGGTTACCGGTCTTTTGGCGGTTCAGCAACCGGACCTTTGAACACTAGTTCAAAGTATGCACAACCCGTTGAAGGAGTGTTTAGCCTTGTGCAATCTGACCCTCATATGTTTGTACATTCAAGACACAAACTGGTGTACTAGTCAGGCACAAAGATTCTTGGTGAAAACCGAGCCCTACAAACATGCACCGAGAAATAAGACAATTACATGAAATATAAAAAACACGGTCTGAGCCACAAAAACGCGGGGAAATAAATCCATGTTACTGGCGTCAAAACATCCAGGGGATTTCGCAGAATGTAGAGTTATTGTGCTGCTCGTGAGGTGTGGTATTAGTGTCTCTCTTTTTCAATCGCACAATTATCACTCACTTGAATGCAACATTTGACCAATTGGTCAAGGTTGCAAATTGAGATTGGCGCGGGATAGATATGAAGAGCAATGTCATGGCAATTCTGGTAACCCTCCATGCACCGTCGTTGATTGGAATATACCAAGTTATAAAGGACGGACAATCTTACTTTATATCCTTTGAATTTTACTTCTGGCTGAGTTTCGCCACCACTGAAGGGACAACATTCCAGAGTTGATTTGTGCGGGCAATAGTACTGAGTTCCATATCCCGGATCCAGGAGTACCCATCCAGCAGGAGGCTTCCTCTTCTTGCTAGGCTGTTGATTCCCGTGATTTCCACTGGCAGGCGGCTGATGCTTCTGCTGATGCTGCACACGGGTGCCAGACTGAGAGATGGCGACAGCAACTGTAACAATGGCAGCGAAGGGGAGAAAAGCAGATAAATGGAGGCGCATGTGATGTATGTTGCGGTGGACGTGTGAGTCGAAGAGAAAATGAAATCTTGTCAGCAAGCAGTTTCACCCCCTCTGCTTAAAGCCAAGTGTAAGTTATTGCTGCCGCCCACTTATTCTGTAATACGTGTGCAATCACACCTAAGATGTGGAAGACCCCAAGCGGTAACACTACTACGGGAACGTCAGTGTGCACTCACCCTATGATAATCTGTCACGAAGCGTGTTGGACGGTGTGTCATGCTGAAACTACCGATATTGAAGACAAGAAAACTTGGCACGACAGAAATCCTCTAAATGGTGACTCTGATCTAAGCGCTTGAGATATGTGTGACATTTCCGATGATCCAGGACATGAAGTGCTCCCGGCGTGACGGGGCCAGCGTTTGAAGTCGGATGCAAAAAAAGTGGAACAGGTGCAGGGTAACTTATCAGTAAAATAGCACCCGTCTAATTTCGTCTAATTCGTCTAATTCGCCGCCATAAGCTTAATAAGCCCAAGTTAGACGAAATTAGACGTTTGCTATTTTACTGATGAAGGGTTTGGGGGGCTTTCGGGAAAGAATCGTGATCGTTGGCCCTCTCAACGAACTGTCAGTCCATTTGGAGGAGCTGACAGTCCCAGTGCCACTGGCAGTAAGATGAATTAAGATCTCAAAATTGCTTGGTCGGTTACCCAGGCAGTAGACACCGCCTTGTTTATGGGTAGTAGAACGATCGTAAGTATACTACGTTCAAAACAATATCAGGATTCATCAACTCTACCACGAGTATTCAGCGCCGAGGTATCCAACGTTTGAATCTACTTTGGGTCAGGCAAACCTGTGCACGATGGTAACATTGAGTATCATTCTCAACTTGTGCCTCTCCACCTTCCCGACAACCAACTGATACGGTCCTAAACATTGACACTGCCGCAACACCTTGTCGGACCAGGCTTATCTGCATTTGGAGTGACGCAAGTCTTCATGGGTGAACGACTTCTCTATCATGCCAACCGAACGAATAGCTCCGGATCCCGGCAATCGCAATACGTTAAACCCTCGGAATTAGGGCTCGGTTGAAAAGTCGATTTTCACACAGCCGTTGATAAATTTGTTGATACTGACACCACGGGCGCGATCGTATAGGTACCAGTAACATAGCCGGTACATAGCTATCAACACATTCCGCCTCGGAAAAATAATAAGTTTTCAGTAAATATTATACACATTTTAAGAATATTTATTTAACTCTGTAAATGAAACTTACCTTCATGAATATGTTGCTTCAATTTATTCAAAACAATAAAGGTCTGTCATGTTAACAAACTCAATCACATATTTAGAAAGATTTGTCAACTCTTTTGGCAGTACAAATTAGATATATATATTTTCCATATGTTGATGGCATTCAACTAATCAGAGTGTCTTTCATTCAGAGAGCAGTCATCCCCAGCTTCCTGTCACAGTCCAACTGGTTATCTTTTTGAATTGGGCAGGCCACTATGGGAACACAATCTCAACTGATGATGTAGCACAATGGGCAGGACTCAGCCAGGATTCCGTGGTCAACTGTATGACATGTACCATGGTAGCAATCCTCAATCAACATGATGAGTTTGTGTCCATTGAAGAGAGGTTGAATGATCTAAACTGCTATAGGTCTCCAGATAGGAAATTAGCAGGTCACCAACACAAAGAAAGAAAATGAAGGGACAATTGGTTTGTCCTAGGGAAAATTTGTAGAGTAGAGCTTCACAGAGGAGAACCACAGGACTTACAGGAGGTGAAATGAATGATGATCTGGAAGAGCTCCTAATGCTTCAGACATGGCTGACAAGCACAGGACTTGATTCTTCACAGATCAGGAGAGAAGGATGAAGATGATCACAGACATGGCTGGATCAATGATGATGAAGAGCTGAACTTGAGATAGATGGATGACATATGGTAAATAGATTGATGATTCTTCTTCTGCTCCATGCAAAACACAACTCTTATAGTCTGGGTGCACCTGAGACTTTAAATACATGTAAAGAATGTGACTGGATTGAAAACTGGATCATTGGATCAACATATCTGGTGACCAGATCAACAGGACTGGATCAACCAAATGTACAAATGAAAGTGTCTGGTGTAGTAAAATAAAGGTTTGACTTACCAACAGGTGATGGATGAGGACAGGGAACTACTGTTTCTTACATCCATGGAGGACTTTGAATACTTACTGTCCCCAGTCAGATGCAGTGGTGGTAAGATGAGTGTAAAATGAATGAAATGATGTTTGAATCTCTGGTCAGGAGACAGAGGGAGTGATGGAAGAACAATGCATTGAGAGAGACAAATGATGAATAATAGGCAACAGAGGATGCAATGACCATGAGGTAGACTATCTGGCAGCAAAGCAAAGCAGAACTGAGATATGGTGCAAGTAATAACAATGATGAATAAAGTCACAAGAATGAACTGTTTGTGAAAGGAATGATGCTGGATGATGTAGAGACTAGATATAAATGATCCTGGTCCAGATTGGATGATCCAATTAATCTGAGTTGTCCTATCTGGTCCTGTCCTGTCCTATCTGACCCACTGGATGACAAGACTATCAGTACCAGATGACATGAAATGAATGAAATGTAATTAAGGATGTATGGTCTGAATAGAAATGTAGAAATGGATGAAATGAAATGAAACTGGGTGTGAGGGTCTGCTTGACTTTTGTTCTTTGATCAACTTCTGCCTCTACACCTTTGAGAATAGAACCAGAGAAAAGAGTGTGTTGACATAATTGAATGAATCAAAACTGAGGTGTGATGGTCTGCTTGACTTTTCTTCTTTGATCTACTATTGCTTCTATACCTTCAATGATAGAACCTTAGTATGAGTGCACAACAATGCATCAAAAACCAAATTGAAATAGAAATTGAAGCACTTGATAGAGTCTGCTTAACTTTTCATCTTTGATCTACTATTGCTTCTATACCTTCAAAGATAGAACCTTAGTTCAAGTGCATAGAATGGATGGAAAACAGGATCAGAATAGAGATTGAAGCACTTGATGAGTGTGCACATTGAATGAAGAAAACATACATAGAGATGAGATGGATCAGAATCTATCATAATGATTTTGTTTTTCTGTTGGATTTTTGTTTTTAGTCTCAAAAGAGGAGATGAGAGGCATTTTTTATTTAATATGTAATATCACTGGTGTAAAACAGCAAAAGGACTCCGGAGTGTAGTCCTATGCAAGAAATAGGGGTGCGAGTATGTATCTTGACCCAAGGGAATTGCAAAGAAAGCAAAGGGAAAGAAAGAGGACTGTAGAAATTACTCACAGAATGTCCACAGGACACTAGAAAACAAGAGTTTGGCTTCCCCCTGTTTGGTAGGGCTAGGAAACCAACTATATTTGCAGGACTTGAGAGGGACTTGAAGGGAAATGGAGGGAAAGACTTACAAAACTGGGCTTAAAGGCTTAGAAATGGTGGTGGTTACTTTCTCACTGTCTAGGAACTAATTCCTAGATACAAAAGTCTAATCTGGGCATACCCGAATGAAATACAGTAAAGGAAACATGAAAGGGACAAAAACCCAACCAAACCCGGACTGCGGGAATGGATTCCAAGGTGTGAGAACACTGGGTCTGGTGTGCGGGAACTTGGGTCCAGCCATCAGATTTGTATCAATACTTTGAATGCAGAAGTCTCTGTGAAAATGGATGTGTTGACATCCAAGATAGCATCAGTGATGGGAGTGATAATGACAGAAGCAAAAAGTGGGGGAGATGGTGCCAAGGGCAGAAT
>JBBPTO010002599.1:0-10287 GCA_038094155.1 Pulveroboletus cf. aberrans
TAGCTCCTTCCTTTTTACTTATGTCTGTAGTCTGGGTACTGCTACCCCTACCATAGGTGAATATAGTTGTTCTGCCACTCTAGTGCAACACTGAGTCTGGGTACTGCTACCCCTACCATAGTCCACAGATTTTGACACACGCCTCGTTACAGGTGATGGGTGAGTGGACACCGCCTTTCCCATATTCACCTGGAGTCTTCCATATCTGTCGGCAGCAATAACCTACACTGTGTTTTATACAGGCAGGTGATGCTGCTTCAAGCTGATGGCAGGATTTCATTCTCTCTTCGAGTTGTGGATTCACCTCACATGTACTATCTTTCCTTTTCCTCTTCTCCCCATCGCTGCTATTGCCACAGTCGTTGCTGCGAGCCAACTCGTTGATCGTTCAGGGCCTTGTCAGCACTACCCCAACTCGATACCCATGTGCTGTCAAGCTATGCGCCAGGAACTTACATATGATGTAGTACCCTCAGTGAGATCCACCCATCCGTAGTGTATTCAATTCCAATGGAAGTAGATGCAGGCAGTCCCAATCTGCTGTCATACAGCCCATATGACACATGCAAACGAACTGGTGTGCCGGGATGAAGTCCATTGCAACCCATATTGCTGCAAGACAGTGAGTGATAACCATGCAATCAGAATAGAGCGACATCACTGACCCCTCCTCAGGTCATTTCGAATAGGAGGCGGGTACAGTGCATATGCTATAATCAACTGTATAACACTCCGTCCCCAAGCCCAGTCCTTTCGGGGCCTCCCCAGGTTGCACCAGTTGCATTGTATTGCAGGAACTTCCCTGGCTCAGTAGCCTCGTGTTGTCCTGAAAATTTGCCATCCTTAGAACCCAAGGTGAGCATAGCCCATCTTTCATGACTTAGGATATTCCAGCCGACGACAGTGCACACAGACTATTAGGGGCTGCAGACCACCTGCGAATGAGCTGTTGCAATGCTTGGATCGTGGGCTTCCTTATCTCCTGTGCTGCATGGGGGTGAGTCATGACTGTGCAAGTGAAATAGAGTGACATTGATGCCCCATCATCAGGAATTATGTGGAATTTTTCATGTGTACATCAGTGAATAGGGCAACATCTAATTCCGTCTAATTCCGGCTAATTTTGGCTAATTATTCTGCTAAGCTGGGTAAGCTGAATACTATCATTGCTTCCTTAGTGCAAAAAACACAGTATTTCATGTTTAACACATCAACAACAACTTCTGTGCATCTCAGCACAATACCACAGATATATTACATGTTTATACATCTGCTATTATTTTATTCAAATTTTTCCTGTTCATATTGAGGGCATATGATGCTTCCAATGTTTTGCTTGTGTAGTGAAAATATTTTGTTGACAAAATCTGTGCACTATGGAGGGATAGAGATACCCAGACTCAGTGTTGCACAGTAGTGGCAGAACAACTGAGGGACGGATGATGAAAGCAGACTAACTGAATGGTAATGGTGATGGAGATCACAGCACATAAACTCCAATGTAACTTCAACATAATGTCT
Source organism: Pulveroboletus cf. aberrans (assembly GCA_038094155.1). Taxonomy (NCBI): domain Eukaryota; kingdom Fungi; phylum Basidiomycota; class Agaricomycetes; order Boletales; family Boletaceae; genus Pulveroboletus; species Pulveroboletus cf. aberrans. Next base: position 1,522 of record JBBPTO010002599.1, read on the forward strand.
GGAATAGGATAAATGAGGTCCCAAGGAAGAAAAGGACCTTACTGAGTGAAATGGTCAACTCTGAGATGCTCCAGAGCAGAGTTGAGGGACTTGGTGCACATTGACCTCAGAGTTGAAGTGGATGACCTTGGAGGAGACTGGGAGGTGTTACATTTTGACACTTGTCACATTGGATCACACTCTCAGCAGGTTCAGGGGTTGAAATTTTGATCTCAACAGTATGTTGAGATTCTGTGAATTGAACACTAGGTCCTGTGCTCTGTTAATACAGGTAGACCATAGTGCTAATAAACTATTCATGTTACTAAAGACTTAGGTTGAGTATTAAGGTTTAACCATCACATCAGTCAAACTTAATTAAAGTGTAATCTTAATTACACTTCAGGATTGACCATATGACAATCTAGATGCAGTCTTTATGACTCAGCTATGATGTCATTGGTCTGGAGCTTTCTTAGCTCCACAATGGCTGTGTTGGATTGATTCAGATCCAACTCCACACATTTCAAATAAGTGGAGCAGCATGACTGATCCTATGATGTCATTCTGACATCATTGATCTTGTTCTAGCTATATCACATACAAGTACATACACACTCCTGGATGTATTTAAAGGCAATAAGTGCCATGATGTAATTAATAATGAGATTTATTTTCCCTCAAGATCAAGCTTCTAAGAAGCTCTACAAGGATTGATCTCATCAATCTCACCTAACCCAAACTTGATTACAAAAACCTTTGTTTCTATCTCAGTGAGCATCCTTGACTCACCTCTCTCTTCTCTGCCCTGCAAAACAGGAGTACCCTTGTACCCTTCTGTTAATATTTCCTATTCCGGACATTATGTCGGAGTTACATCGGAGTTTAGTGCTTGCATCTCCATCCTTGTTTAGATACTTGGCATTGTTCTTGCTCCCTCAGTTGTTCTGTACACCACTGTGCAACAGCTGAGTCTGGGTATTTCTACCCCTCATAGTGCATGGATTCTGTCAGGTTATGAGCCCTGGTAGCACCTGAAAACTTTTTAGTTTGACCCCAACTGTGCTCACTTAACTCTGGACAACTCTGGACTAACTCTAATGTTACTCCATTATCTTCTCTTCAGCCCTGTGATGCCACACAATATCACTTAACTCCATTTCTAACATGATCTCATCAGATAATGCAACCACCACTCTTGACTGTCCCATTCTCACAGGGACTTCAAATTTCCAAATTTGGAAACTCCGAATCACCAAGATCTTTTACAGCCAAAATCTCCTTGACATCATCCTTGGGTCCAACCCAACTCCTACCAACTCCAGTGCTATCTCTGAAATCACCTCTTTTGACATTGACACATGGACAGAATATGAAGACATAGCATTTGATATCATCCTGGATCACATATCTGATGACCTCCTGCTCTCAATGCAGGAACACACAACATTTAAGGTGATTTATGCCACCCTTCTAAAACTCCACCAGGCCTCATGCCATATTTCCAAGCCCAAATGTGCATTCTCCAGGACCTCTGGACACTCTGACTTCTCTGCTGGCCACTCTGACATTGCACAGCATGCCCAGCTCACCAAATCTTACTTTGAACAATGCTCTGGAGGAGGAGAAGGAGATAAACCTGAAGCTGTTCAAAGCACTCATTTGCAGGTCTCTGATGTCCATGACCAGATATCCAACTCCAAACCCTCTGGAATCTCTGAAATCTCCACTGACTTCCCCAGCATAACTAAGCCCATAAAGTCTTACTCTGGGCAATGCCCAGGAGAAGGAGGAGGAGAAATACCTTGACTTGCCCAAAGCACTCCTTCACAGGCCTCTGACATCTCCAACACATCTCCTGCAGGCATCTCCAAACCTGCACTCACATCCTCCAAGGACTCCACTGCCTCTGCCTAGTGCTCCGACACAACATAGCACAACTGGCTGGTAGAGTTCCATTCTGGACACCATTCTGGAAGAGAAGGAGGAGAAACATCCAGAGCAGTTAAGAGCACTCCTCCACAAGTCTCTGAGGCTGCTCATCCACCATCTCCAGGTAATTCCGATGTTGCCTCAAACTCATCCAAAATGATGCCTCTTCTCAAGACCATACATCTTTCATCTCTGGTTCACCCCAACTCTGCATGCAACAACTCCAGCCACTCCAGCCACTCCGCTGATAGCTCCACAGCACAGCAGGATTACCACACAGAGTCACACTCTGGGCATAGCTCTGAAGGAGGAGGAAGAAGAGAAAGAACATCTGAAGCTTTCAAGAACATTCCTCTGCAGGCCTCCGAGGCTGCTCACTTATGATCTCCAGGTGATGCTTATATTGCCATGCATTCATCAGAGACTCCTTGTCTCTCCCATTCAGATATCTCCAACTCTGGCCTCCAAACCTCTGGACCTCTGTGTGTTCTATCTCTGGAATGGTCCAACTCCACCACCTAGTCCTTCAGGCACTCTGAATGCTCCAAGCACTCTGACTCCAATGACTGCACCAACTGCACTGATCACTTCAGCAAGCCGTCCTGGTGGTGCAAACATCATGAAAGTGAAGGCCATGACACAAAGGACTGCTGTGTATACAAGAGTTGGAAGCTGACTCTCAAACAGAGGAAGTGCACACACAAAATTACTCCAAACCAGAGCTCCACAACTTTGGAGAGGGCCAATGTACTTGCTCAGGTCTCTCTTCCTCATTCACACAAGGCAAGAAGTTCAGAAAATACCTCTGCATCTCTGGAGAGGGTTAACATACTCAGGAAAGCCCCTCTTCTTTACTCATGTGCTAGAACAACTTCAGAGAACAACTCCAAAACTCTGGAGCAGGTTAAGGTACACTCCACTGCCTCTTCACTCTAGTCTCACACTGCTCACACTCGTGTTACATCCAAGACCATGTCTGACATCAAATGCAGCACAGTCATCAACTCTGGCACTGCCTCACACATGGTATTACATCATGCCATCTTTCATAATTACTCAATCCTACTCCCACCTTGTCTGATACAACTTGGAAACAGTTTCACTGCACAATTCCACTCCATGGTACCACACACACTATCCCTCTTCACAATGTCCTGCATGTTCTGGAACTCAAGCACTCCATCATCTTCATTGAACAGCTGGCTCATACTGGTTTCCACACCATCTTCCTGATGGGTGCTAGTGCCTGCTACATCTGGAATGGTCCTGACACTATCATGCATGGATGGCAGTTTTTAGGCCATTTTCACACCTCCATTGCACTGCTCTGAACTCTGAACACTCCAGAGCACTGCCATATTGCCAAATCCAGATCTGGACCACTCCCTTCTTTCACAGGCTCTTGCAAACCTCCAACATCAGCTCTGCTCCCTTAGCACATGGAACTGAGGTTCAATGGAAGGATCTCACATCCAACCACTTGTAAACAGCAAGATGCTTCAGGCCAGACAAAGAAGATGGCTCCATCATGCAGTGCATCCAGGAAGCAGTGGGAGCACCATTCTCCAACAGTCTCCAGAGCTCTGCCCATCTCCATATCTAGAATGTCAGCATCTCCTGGCTTCATGCCACTCTCATTTCTGACTGCTGGCACTCTGCAAAGCACTTCAAACCAGCTAAACACAAGCCCACCATGGCATGTACTCAGAAAGCAGTGGGAGTATCAATCTCTGACATCCTCCAGTGCTTTGCTGATCTCCTTCAGCCCTGTGCCATCAACAACTCCCAGCCTTGTGCCATCATCATCATCTGGCCCTAGGCCACTGTCATCCTATGGCTCTGTGCTGACTTCAACTCAACTGACATCTACTGTGCCCATGTGATTCTGATCTGTGTGAGTGGGAGTGTCAAAATGTAACACCTCTGATCTCCAATCTCCTCTGAGATTGTTTACTACAACTCTGGGGTTGATGCACACCAAGTCTCTCAACTCCACTTTGAGGCATCTTGGAGTTGATCATTTATCTATGTAAGGTTCTATTTCTTATCTCAAACCTGATATTTCCTATTCTGGACATTACATTGGAGTTACATTGGAGTTTAGCACTCACATCTTCATCCCTATTTAGATATTCAGCATTGTCCTTGCTCCCTCAGTTGTTCTGTTACACCACTGTGCAACAGCTGGGGTGAGCTCTTCAGATACATGTACTTATGTCTGTAGTCTGGATATTTCTACCCATCATAGTGCACAGATTCTGTCATAGGTATAAGTCATAAAGCGTGACTTGAGAACCAAAATCATCAGTAGGATATAGATACTAACCAATGGCATAAGTATCTCATAACTCTAGTGAATGATGGAGTGAATATGAGAGTGGAAATGACCAATGATCATGTGATTGTGGTCTAGAACCTTGGTTATGTAATGAAGATCAGAAATTGAATACCAAGTTTCAACACTCCTCTTCACTAGAAATATTGGTCATCATTGGAACAAAGAAAGAGTCAAACACTTTCATCCACACTCAAATGCAATTTTTCCAAGATTCTTGGTAAAGATATCTGCAAACTGTGATTTGGAAGGAACATAGAATAACTCTACTTCACCAAATTCAACAGCCTCCCAAATATAATGTCCAGGGAACTGGACATGTTTAGTATGTCCTTCTTGAGCAGGATTTGAATCAAGGAATATAGCACCTTGATTATCAACACATAGAGGAATGGTGGAGAGAGAATAAGAGACCTCTTCCAACAGATTATGAATTCATTGAAGTTGTTTCGCACATTCTGTCATTCCACAATATTCTGCTTCAGTGGATGAAAGTCAAACTCTTTGTTGTTGCCTGGAAAGCCATGAAACTATTCCATTTGCAATGAATATGGAATAACCAGTAGTGGACCATGAGGTCTTGATGTCTCCAGCCCAATCAGTGTCAGAATAAGCCACAAAGCCATCATTTGGGCTATTCACAGTATATGTCAGGCACAAGTCCTGAGTATGAGATAGATAGCACACTATGTAGAGTGCCTTCTGCAAATGTTCCTCAGAGGGATTTGCAGAGAACTGTGACATCTTTATCGCTGAATAGGCTAGGTTGGTCATGTTCCAAGAATGATGTAGAGCAATAATCCAATGATCGATTGGTAGTGACTTTGAAGGTCCAAGTTTGTTTGGTTTTCATTTGCTTTGGGATTATATCCAGAGGATAGAGGAGTCAAAACTGCTTTGCAGTTTGTTTGACCAAAATGCTCAATCACTTTGGCAGTATAGGAGCATTGATCTAGTCTCAGAGTTCATTTAGAATGATCTCTGGTGATTCTCATTCCAAGATATGCTTTGGCAGGGCCAAGATCTCTGGATTCCCATTGTTTCATAAACCATTTCTTGTGTTGAAGAGTGAAAGTTCTATCACTACCCATGAAAAGAGCATCATCAACATAGAAAATTAGAACAATCAGATGTTCACCAATGAACTTGATGTAAACACTGGGATTGTAAATGCAGCATTGAAAGCCCAATTCCATAATGCTTTTGTGCAACTCCTTGTTCCATTGGAGTTGTTAAGACCTGGATCTCCTCTGCTCAAACTCTGGTTGGAGATCAGAGGTCAAGGGGGACGAATGGCTGGGGATGGCCAGAGATCTGGAGGATAGTGTCCAGAGAAGTGAAGGCTCAATGCATGACTTATGTCATGTCCATGCACTGTCATGGCCTTCTTGGTTGGAGATGCATCAGAGGAACTTGAAGAGAGATAGGAGGAGTGGTCTATGATGATATTCAGGCTAAAGTATCTGCATACAGAATCAGAGTATATATAATCAGAGGGAATCAGAGGCTATATAGATGTAGTAAGTTGGAGGTCAGATATCTGAGTGCTGGGGCTGTGCTACACAGCATTGGATAGAACAGAGAGGTGAGACTAAACTAAATAGAGAACAAGAAACATATGTAAGAGAATCTAAGACAAGTTCAGAGGAATGGAGTTATATATTGATGGAGAGTGCATCAGAGGTATGTGTGGAGTTGTATTGAAGTCTGGAGTTGAGTTGAATGTATGGGGTATGACAGGAGTGCAGCCTGCTTGAGGCCATAGATGGACCTTCGAAGATGACAAACTTTCTTCTCCTGGCCTGATTGAATGAAACCTTCAGGTTGAACCATATAAAGTTCTTCATCTAGTTTGTCAAACAGGAATGCTGTCTTGACATCAAGAGATTCAATCTCCCAGTCTTCCAAGGCTATGAGAGCTAGGAGTAGACAAACTGTCTCAAACCTGGTAATAGGTGAGAAGGTTTCTTCATAGTTGATACTGAAGACTTTAGTAAAGCCTTTAGCAATGAAGTGAGCTTTTTATGACCATCACTTTTTACTGCATATACCCATCTCCCTTTGATGGGTTGATGTCAAGTCCGGATCCTCCGGGCTCAAGTCTGGTGGAGGTCCGAAGTGAAAAGAGCAGATGTGGACCAGAGGTCTGATGGAGGTGGGGGACAGAGGTGCGGAGGTACGAGGGCGTTGGCACAGGACATATGTGTCACGCCCTTGCTCAAGTCCGGCCCTCAGGAGAAGAAGCAAGAGAGAGGAGAGAGATAGAGCAGAGGGGAGACTTAGAGAGAGGAGACTTGAGGGGAGGAAACTTAGTTGATATTCAAACTGAGGAGTACATATGGAGAGTCTTGGGTTCATATACAAGGAGATTGGATCGGAGCACGGATCGGAGAATGTAAGTATCGTATGGACAAGGTACAAGAATGATTGGAGGATGTTAAGATCTGATGGGCAGTGTTCATAGGGCATAGGAATAGAGAATGAAATGGAGAGAGAGCATATGGTAGAGCATAGGAATAGAGAATGGAGGAGAGAGTGACCTGTGTCGAGATCCGGACCAATGGGAGGGAGTCCGACGGGAATACGATGTCCGATGTTGGACGTCCAAGTCAGTCCTTGAGTGGTGTTCGTCGGGTCCGATCAGAGATGACCGGAGATGATGAGGACGGAGTCGGAGCTCTATGCGGAGGTGTAGGAAAGTGTGTTTGGGATGGATATGACAGTTGATGACCTTTAGGTAGATCAACTAAATTCCAGACTTTGCATTGCATGAGAGATTGGTACTTTTCATTCATAGAAGCTTGAGTATATCTTTGTACTGTCTGGGATTATTCTTGCTTATAGTGGCAGACAAGTGGGTTCTCATCTATTGATTACCATACATGGTTCCCATGTATTCTTCTTCATTTGTAGGTCTCAGTTGTGTAACTGGTTCTCATTGAGAAGTCTTCTATTGGAGGGGTACAACACCAGAATGAATATCTTTCTCAATTTCAACAGGATGTTGATTCCAATAAATGTTATCAGAGAGAATCCTGGGTTGAGCAAGTTGAGTAGAATGTCTCTCTAGAAGTGGAGGTCTGAAGGTGGTTCTAGCTTCAGTATGTGGGCAAGCATGAAATTCAGGAAGTGGTTCTGGTTGAGAAGGGAGTTTGGACTGTTTGTGACTATTTTTTATAGATTCTCTCTGTCCAGTACATGGTAAGTCTCGCTTGGGTGGCAGTGCATGAGGATTGGAATCAGAGGATGATGATGATGGTTGAGGCAATGATGAGGTGGTAGAATGAGTGGAGGGTGATCTAGATCTTGGACAAATAAGTGGTCAAAGATCAGGAATGTTGATTATGACATGATGAGAAGGAGGGTCCAGATTCCTTTCATCTTGGTTGTTATCATGAAGGTCAGATGCAGTATCTTCAGATATTGAGAGCAGTTTGTCATCTATCTCTCTGGAAGCAGAACGAAAACTTGATTCACCAAAGGTGGCATGAGTGGAGATGAAAATCTGATGTCTTTGAGTAGACCAGAATCTCCAACCCTTTGTATTGGTTTCATATCCAATAAAGATCATCTCTTCAGCTTTCACTGAGAGTTTATCCTAATGTTGTTCAGGGGGAATGAACACATAAGCCTTGCAACCAAAGATGTGAAAGTTGGACACACCTGGTTTGTCTCCATTGAAGAGTTCAATGGGGGTTTTCCACTGGTGTCATCTCAGGGGCTGTCTATTATAGATATGAAGAGACTAGAGCTTCTTGCCAAAACACTCCAGATAGATGAGCCTGGTGATGCATGGCTTCTGCTTTCTCCATGATGGTACAATTGAATCTCTCAGCATGTCCATTCTGTTGTGGTATGTGAGGGGAAGAGGTCTGATTGGTAATGCCTCAAGATGAGAAGAATGATTGAATGTCATTTCCCAAGTATTCCCCACCACGATCTGAATGTACAGAGGTAACATGAGAATCAGACTGATTCTCAAGCCAAGCAATCTGGCATTGAAGTGCAGATGCAGTACCAGATTTTTTACAAAGGAAGTGGAGGAGGGCAAAGCCAGAGTAGTCATCAACGAGAGTGAGGACATAGCAGCAATGAGAGTGTGATTCGACAGGAAAGGGCCCCATTAAATCAGTGTGCAGTAGGGCAAGGGGGTGACCAGCTCTCTTGATTGAAGGACTGAAGGGGCAATCTGACATTTTGCCTAAAGCGCAACCTTTGCAAGGTGGAGTGTCAGGTGGAGTGTCAGGTGGAGTGGATATGGAGGGGCATCCAGAAGTTTGAGGGCCCAGATGTCTCATCACATTCTTGGAGCAATGACCAAAGTGATGGTGCCAAAGATGATATGAATTAGAAGTTGTCATCAAGGCAATAATTCCAGGTTTAATCGAAATTGACTGAAACCAATGAAGATTGTTATCTGGACATGAGGCAGAAGCCTTGATGACCAGAAGTCCTCAATTGTTCCAGATGCAGGTTTTGCTGTTTAAGATCTCACATCTGAAATCTTGAGAGGTTAGAGT
>JBBPTO010002600.1:0-10287 GCA_038094155.1 Pulveroboletus cf. aberrans
AGTGGATCCTTGATCCGGATACTCTGCCAGGATGTAGGTGGATGAATCAATATCTAAAATGGCAGGGGTATCTGGGTAGGTAGCAGACAGGATGCCGGTTGTGATGTGAGTGCTAGCTGCTGCAAATGTTGAAGCCTAGGTAGGCTGGGAAGTCTTCATCACATGGTCTATCACATCCTTGAGACATCATCTGCCTGGTACTCATGAAATCTCTGACCCATCTGGCAGGTAGAGCCTGCCATCCAAACCTCGGATCATTTTCCTGGTCTGAAGATACTCCAAACAAATGGCACAGGTCCAGGTAAAATGCCCAGGCTCAGCACAGAATTTGCACAGCAGTGTAGTGCACATAGCCACATTCAACTCCACTTTCATAGCTGGAGGTGGGTTATAACTTTGAGGAAAGGATGGGGTCAAAGTATAGTGAGGCTGATGTGATGATTGGGAACAGGGAAGAATATCAGATGTGTTCAGAGTAGAATGAAGCGTGGATTCAAACAGCAAGAATTTGGCTGCTGCAACCATGTCTTCCATTGGATAAGGATCCTCCAGATAGTGATCTGGTTTGACTATAGTCAACTGGGTCTGGATATGATCCTGTAGCAGTCTTGGGAATCCTATGAGGAAGATCATGTTTTGCTCCACTTTTGAGAGCTTATTGTTAGCAATCAATGCCACTGCAACCTTACAGAACTTCCTGGTATACTCTCCCAGGTTATCCTGGTTATGCATCTGCTTCTTTTGGTAATCCTCCACTAAGTACTGGATGTCAGCACAGAAAAAGTGGTTGATACTCTTGCATCCAGAATACAACTTTTTGATGGCTGTTATGAATGTGGTCCAATCTGCTGGGTTGGCAGTAGTCTCTGGGATGGTTTCTCAAACATTGGCTTCATCTAGATCCACATACTGGATTGCAGCCTTTATTTTACCAGCATCATCAAAAGCTGCTTGATCACCAATCTGATCAATATCCTCTAGATACTGGGGGAGTTGAGACAGCATCTTGCCATCAAACTTGGGTGCATTTGGAGTACCTCAAAGAGGTATATGGAATGGTTGAGCTTGGCCAGCCATTGGTATCAGATTTAGTGGGCAGATGAAGTTCTGTGGGCAGTTAAGAACTGACTGTGGTATTGGAAGATGAGAAAAGTTGTTGTGATGGAGAGAGATATATGGAAGACTAGGTGATGAGCTGGATGAAAAAGGCTTGGATGAGGAACTGGATGAGCTTCCGGCTTTGGAGGGATAACGAGTAGGGTCAAATAGAAAATCAAGAGACAAGGATGGGGAGAAAGGGTGAGATGAACGAGACAAAGTTGATGCCAAGACTGAGGTCAAGGGCAAAAGTGGAGCAAAAATCAATGAGTGATTAGGGGAGGAAGTGGCGTTACGAGCTGGGGTAGAATGAATAAATGCTCCAGGAACAAAAGGAGATGATGCAGGTGTGCTGAGTCATCAATGATGAGCCCTATCTGGCATTACCAGAATCAGGAAATTTGAATCAGAAGATAGATTGAGACAATGAAAATCAGAAAGGATATCCTCAAGTTCTAAATGCTGGGGAGTAGGCCTGAGTGTCCTTCTCGACAACCTGGAATCCCTTGTGGTGGGCTCCAGTTGAAAGACAGATAAAATGGATGAGATGCCAACTGCCAGACTAGTCTGAGGTAGACAATAAGTGAAGAAGGGTATGAGTGGTACTCATCCCTAAGAGACTCCTAAAGGTTGAAAGGTGAGAAGAGGACAGGATCAGGCATTCCCTGCAAGTTTGAGAGGGATCCAGTGTGTATCCAGTAGTGATCTGGTGTGTATCTGGTAGTGAGCGTTCACCAGATCAAAAGTACCAGATCAAGGACAAGGACTGAGCGTGAGGAGGATGATGAGGATGATGAGGACAGTGATGAGGGAAAACTTCCTGCAGAAGTTCAGATGGGATCTGATGAGTCAAAAAAGGTGTTCACAATTTTGGAGGGTACAAATTTTATAGTCAGGACATTTTCCTTGACTTTTGACTGACAGCTAGTCTAGCTGTGACATAAAGTACCCATAATTAAAGATAGTGTCCATCATTCCATTATCAGTGGGGACAGATCACTGACAATAAAAAAAGGAAATATAACCATCATTGCACCACATCCAGTTATATGAACAGGTGGGGAATGGTAAGTACTTCAAAGAAAAGAGAGGAAACTGGGTCTGGATGGACCAGATACATATGATAGAGAGTGGACTGGAACCGGATTGATGACGGATGGGACATGGATGGTATGCAGCTTGAATGCATGCTTGAGAGAGACTGTAGATGACCTAGGAAAAGTCAACTGGATGTGGATAGACCAGATATGAACCTAAGAAGCTACAGCTCCTTACAGTGTACTAACCATCAGAGTGTTGTTGAGTGGGGTTTTCACTAAGCCTCAATGAACCAGAATATGTCTGGGGAGAGACAGCCAATGGCTTACACATGCCTTGTCTTCATTCTGTTTTTCCATCCACCCTGCAGTCTGTTTGTTCTTTTGCCTTAAGTTCCTCTGCATCAAATATTGTCTCCCCACTTAGCTCTCAGAAGCTCCTCACATACCCTGGGTATCTGAGCCCTGATGGAGTTTTCAAGGGTAGCCTGGAGTGCCTGTCTCTGCACTCATCTCATTACCACTATATTTCCTTGACCTGTTCATCCATTTCCTCCGATTTAGTTAGTGTTTTCCAATGTCTCTATTCTTATGATTCAGACAGACATACCTTCACGTACAAACCAGTAGCAAAGAAGGTCCGCTCAGTGCCTGCTCCCATGACTGAGGAATTTAGGGTTCTCCAGCATTTGCCCCCTGACCTGCTTATCGGACTGCCTACATTACCCTTCTATCTTCCTGATTTTGTTCCGGGCAATCATTTTACACAGGACCATGCTGACAAGTTAGATCTCAATCCCACCAAGTGGCTCCTTCCTAAAGAATTGAAGCTTGTCTGATGGTTGGTCTGTGTATACGAGAAGGCCTTTGCTTGGGTTCCTACCAAGCAGGGTCAACTCAATGAGCAGTACATCCCTCCAGTCAAGATCCTGACAGTCCTGCATACCTGTTGGATCCTCTGCAACATCTCTATTCCACTGGCAATGCAACAGGAAGTGATCCAGATCATCAAAGACTGGATCACATTCAGAGTTTACGGGCCCTCCACCACCATCTACCATTTCCATTGGTTTTGTGTCCTCAAGCAGGACAAGAAGAATCTCCACCTCATCCATGATCTACAACCCCTCAATGCCATTACCATTTGGGACACCTCTGTCCCTCCATTCATAGAGCAGCTGGTGGAATCATTCACTAGACATGCCATATACACCATGATGGACTTATTTACTGGGTATGACCAGAGGCCTCTGCATGTTGAGTCCTGGAACATGACCACATTCCTTACTCCTCTCAGACCACACTAACTGACGACCTTTCCAATGGGGTACACTAATTCCATGCAGGTTTACCAAGCTAACATGGCATTCATCCTCCAAAATGAGATTCTGCATCACACAATGCCATTCATCAATGACCTCCCGGTGAAATTGATGAAGACCTGGTACCTCAACCCTGATGACTCATATGAGACCATCCTGGAGAACCCTGGTATCCAGAGGTTCATATGGAAGCACCTTACTATTGTCAACCACATCCTAACCCATCTAGAAGTTGTCAGTGCTACCATCTCCACAAAGAAGTTTGTTCTCATCACCTCTGATGCAACCATAGTTGAACACAAGTGCACCTTTGAAGGCTGGATCCCTCATGAGGCCAAGGTCCAGAAGATTCAGGACTGGCTGGAGTGTAAGACAGTCTCTGAGGTGTGGGGATTTCTAGGTACATGCAGTGTTTTGCAAATTTTCATCTGGAACTATGTGGCCATTTCTCAGCCTTTGGTCAATTTGACATGAAAAAGTGTTCCTTTCATCTGGGGTGAGCCGGAGAAGGCAGCGTTCACTCATCTCAAGGACAAGATATTAAAGTCTCCCGTGCTCTGTCCCCTGGATTATGAGTCTGGATGGGAGGTAATCCTCGCAGTGGACACATCCTGGACTGCGGTCAGTTTCATTTTGTTCCAAGTCAGTGTTGACAGGAAGCAGTATCTGAACTGCTTCAGATCTCTGATCCTGAACAAGGCAGAGAGCCAGTATTCCCAGGTGAAGCTTGAGTTATACAGGCTCTTTTGAGCTCTATGAGCAGTCCACGTTTTCATTTTCAGAGTCACTAACTTCACAGTGGAAATGGATGCCAAGTACATCAAGGGAATGATCAACAATCCTGACCTGCAATCTAATGCCATGATCAACTGATGAATCACCGGAATCCTTTTTTTCACTTTCAATCTTGTCCATGTTCCCACTGACAAGCATACCAGAGCTGATGGCCTCTCCCACCATCCGTTGTCCACATCCAACCCTCTGAATGAGGATGACCATGAGGATTGGCTGGATGATATGTACTCATTTTCTGTCACCTTGCTGAATGAACGTCCTTCCCTGCAGTTTGTTTATTCTCTCCCATACCAATATCATGGAGTCCCTCTCGTGCCCCTGTCACTTCCTGTTTACTACATCTGCCAAGTTGATTACCTGTCATATTTCGTCTCAACCCTATCATCATACCTCTGAACCACCCTCTGATACCCCCTATGCCACCTCCAACTCTGACTCCCTTATCTCTGGTCTCCTCCAAAGGACTTTGTTCCATCACTCATCGGACATCTGATACCAGAACTCCTTCCCCCATTGGACCAATTATGATTGGCCCAGATCTTGTTTCCTCTTATGTTTGCTCCATTCCTCTGACCTATGCTCCATTCCTATGATTACTCCTGTGTTACATTTCATTTCCTAGACCTATGTACATTGCCCCCCAGTACCCTATAATCTCCAATCATTGTTGTACCTTTACATATGGTTCCTCCATTCTTCATTTTGGACTCTGATCTGATACTGTAGTATATAACTCCATAGTTTCCTCATGTATTCCTCAGTTTGAATATTGATGTCGCTTGACATCTTTAATGAAGTCACTCAATGATGTTCTCACTCCTTTGAACTTCATCCAATTCTGACGAAGTTTCCCTCCTTTCTTATCCTCTTCACCTGTCCCTTCCCATCTCTGAAATGAGGACCCAACAGTAGGAAGGGCATGACACATAAGTCCTGTGCCAAGTCCTCACCCCCATAACCCCTCATCTCTGCCCCGTTCTGCCTTCATCACCTCCACGCATCGCTCCATCTCATCTCCATCAGACCTCCAGCCCATCCAATGTTCTTTCACCCCAGAGTTGACCAATACACCTTGGACCTCCATTGGACAAAGCCCCAGAGGAGTCTAGCATCCTGACATTACCCCAGTCCCTACATGGCCAATCAGGGAATACTTTCCATTTATATCAATTATTGCACATTCACTAACCACATCTCTGACCCCACCTTGCAGCCTGATGAACCTTCTGAGCCACCCTTCCCTCATTCCATCAAAGCTAAGGGCTGAAATGCCCACCTGGAACTGATCTGCACTTTTCTTTTCACTTGCTGTCATCTGCCTGACATGTCTGACAGTGAATTTCAGTCCTTTGTCTCTTCTGCCACTTGTTTCTTCCTTCACCAAGATGTCCTCTGGCATCACATGCCTGGAGGCTGGCACCAGGTCGTAGTGTCCGAAGATCAGCATTATGAACTTATCAAGGAGGCCCACGATGACCTCAGACACAAAGGTGTCTACACTGTCCATACCCATCTTCTCCTTCGATTTTGGTGGCCCATGCTCACCAATAATGTCAAATGGTACATTCGTACCTGCCATCAATGCCAAGCCTGCCAAACCACCCATTTTCACATCCCTCCTACCATTCCTCTCATTTCTGGTTTGTTTCACAAGGTTCATATAGATACGATGCTGATGCCTAGAGCCAGTGGATACCAGTATATTGTCCAAGCCTGCTGCATAATGACCTCCTATCTGGAGTGGCACATGCTTTGGTCGGAGAATGTGTCTGCCCTTACCACATTCATTTTTGAAGATATCCTCTGCTGGTGGGGTTCCATTTCTGAACTCATTAGTGACAACAGCCCCATATTTGTCCAGGCATGCGACCTCCTTGCTAACCACTACTGGATCTGGCATATCCAGATCTCTCCATACAACTCCCAAGCCAATGGGATTGTCGAGAGGTGACACTACAATATCCAGGAGGCCATCATTAAAAGTTCCCTGGGGAATGAGTCTTGCTGGCATTGCTCAGCTCACTCAGTCTTCTGGGCAGAATGGGTAACTATCCAAAAATCTACCAGACTTTCACCATATTTCATGGTTCATGGCCTAGAGCCTCTTTTTCCATTTGATTTATTTGAAGCTACATTTCTTCTTCCTCTGTTGGACGATGATTTTTCTGCTACTGCAGAGCTAATTGCATGGCAAGCCTGTTAATTTCAGAAATGGCAAGAAGATCTTCAACAAGATCCATAATTGCATCCTCCAAGCTCGCTTCGTGTCCATCAAGCACTTTGAGGTGGTGATGAAGAACTGAATCAAGGACTTCAACTTCCACCCTGGGAGTTTAGTCTTAGTCTGGAACTCAAGAGTTAAGAAGGAACTAAACCGGAAGACAAAGCCCAGGTACATCAGACCAACAGTAGTCCTTTGCCAGATGACTGGAGGTTCATATCTGTTGGCCAAGTTAGACAGGATGGTATCTGCTCTCCAATATGTGGTGTTCAGACTTATTCTGTATCATGCAAGATTGTGAAGCACAATTCCTGTGTCTGGATTGACTGGGATAGACAACAAGGAGTTGGACAAGATGGCAGGAAAAGAGGAGTGGGAGCTGGAAGACCTCAAAGAAGAACCACCAGATGATGAAGACCATTCCACATCCAACTACAAACAATGAATCTACCCCCATCCGAATACTGTCACATATAAAATCTGTACTATACATTTCCCCTATCTGTTTTACCCCAGTGTAGGAAACAGGAGTTCCCTACAGTGCTATCCGGAGTTTTCCCACGGTCCAATAGCCCCTATCCAGCGCTCCTACCAAACCCGAGATTGTTCCACTGCCATTCATCCCAATCTGAGTCAAGCTAGTTGAAGTCTGAAGGTTAGTTTTTAATCTGATAGTCCGGACCCGAGTTTTCACACACCGGACCCGGTGTTCCCACGCCTCGGAACCCGTTCCCACACTCCGGGTTCAGTTGGATGTTTGCCTTTCTTATGTTTCCTTTACTGTACCTCATTTGGGAATGCCCAGATTAGACTTTTGTACCTAGGAATTAGTTCCTAGACAGTGTGCAAGTTACCACCACCATCCCTAAGCCTTTAAGTCCGGTTCCCTAAGCCTTTTTCTGCTTTTCCCTTCAAGTTTCCCTCAAGTCCTGCAAGTATAGTTGGTTTTCTAGCCCTATCAAATGGGGAAAAGCCAGACTTGAGTTTTCCAGTGTCCTGTGGACATTCAGTGAGCCTTTCCTATAGTCCTCTTTCCTTTCTTTGCAATCCCCTCGGGTCAAGATATACACTCACACCCCTATTTCTTGCATAGGACTACACTCCAGAGTCCTTTGCTGTTTTACACTGGCATTTGTCTGGAGACCTCAGTTTTACCCCAGCTTTTGACTGGAGACCTCACCTACCTTAGATTCACACCAAACATAGACAAAGAAAAGATAAAAGACAAAGACAAAAGAAAAAGCCAATTCTTATAGATTTTCCCTGAAAAACACCAAAGAATCCTACAACCCCCACATACTATAGATTTTTCTGATCATTTCCTGGATGTTTACTGGACTCGTGTCTCCTGTCCTAGACTCATTTTAGTTTCTCCCATGCATCAGAGCACCATGCCCATTCTTACTTACCAAAAGGACAGATAGGCAGAGATAGAGGAAGAAAGTGATCGAAGAACAAAAATGTTGTGTTTTCTGAAGATCCCATAATGTTTTCCTTTAATTTACTCTCATCCCACTTGGGCATGAAGCTAAGTCCCCTGTGGACTTTGCTTTCACTGCACTGCAGATTCCTTTTTTCTTTTCTTGCTGAGTACATATTCTTACTGGTTCTTTTACCCAATAGACACTGGTTTCCACCTGGCCAGATACCTTCAAATTGCCTGTATTGGACATCGGACATGGACACATGCTTACAATTGCATAATGGATACAACTACAAGTATACAATGGGAAGGAGAAAGATATGGACAGCATTATCTATTGCTGAAGCCAGCCCCCCACCACAGCCTGGGCCACTATGATCCTGTCTCAGATCTCAGCCACTTCAATCTCCACACAAACATGGTGCACCTTCTCTGCCACCATCTCCAACTCCAGTGATGACACTTGGGCTTCCAACTTCATGAACTGGAGCATTAACTCCTGAAGGCCCTTCTGGGGGACTGTCACCATTTTCAACAAGGGTGCTTCTACCTGGGCTTTCACCTTGCCCTTGGCCAGGGTTCAATCGAGCTCCTCGTCAGAGACTTTGACAATCTCATGGTCAACCAGGTAAGAAAGGACCTTGCATGCTATGACCAGGGTTAGTGTTTGGAACTTAGGGAAGTTATTTCACTTACCAGGAATTGGCCTCACTGGCCTTTTCTCTTCCTCTGTGGCCCACTGAGCCTTTGTTTTCCAGGCATATCCACTGTAGAGAAGTGGAGTTCCCTACAATGATATCCGGAGTTTTCCCATGGTCCAATAGCCCCTATGCAGCACTCCTACCAAATCCAAGACCATTCCACTGCCATTCATCCCAATCCAAGTCAAGCTAGTTGAAGTCTGAAGGTTAGTTTTTAATCTGATAGTCTGGACCTGAGTTCCCACACTCTGGGTTTGGTTGGGTTTTTGCCTTTTTCATGTTTCCTTTACTGTATTTCATTCAGATATGCCTGAATTGTACTTTTGTACCTAGGACTTAGTCCCTGGACAGTGTGCAAGTGACCACCACCATTCCTAAGCCTCTAAGTCTGGTTCCCCAGTCTTTTCCTACATTTCCCTTCAAGTTTCCCTCAAGTCCTGCCAATAAAGTTGGTTTCCTAGCCCTACTGAATGGGGGAAGTCAGACTCTAGTTTTCCAGTGTTCTGTGGACAATTAGTGAGCCACTCATATGGTCCTCTTCTTTTTCCTTTGCTTTCTTTGCAATTCCCTTGGGTCGAGATGCACACTCACACCCCTATTTCTTGCATAGGACTACACTCCAGAGTCCTTTTTGCTGTTTTACATTGCAACGTCCTTTCACATTGTTGCAAGCCTTGCAGGCAATACCCTTCCATCTCACTACGCACAGTACCCACTTGTTCTTACAGAACTGACAGAGGTCTGGATACTAATAACCCCCTTTGGCCTTCTTGTCTGAGCCCTCTGCCACATCTTCCTCCTTGTCTGTATCGTTGTGAAAATGCTGTAACAAGTCAGACAAATCAATGAGCATAATACAGGAAGCTTACCTTATGAGCTGGGACAACCACACCTTTGAAGTTCCCACTCTTAACTGACTTACTCATTGTCATAGTTGGCACCTCTGACGAACCCTGAGTTGGTATGTTGTGTACCAGGGAGGGGGCTTCTGTTGGATTCATCGTGACCTTGTCAATCTTCATTGAAGTCGAACTAGTAGCTGCAACTTGCTGTAACAACCAAGTACCTGCCTTCCAGCAATCTGCAATTTCTTGCACAGCACTGACAGCTTGGAGGAGGTCAGGAGAGAGGCATGCAGGGATGGCCCCAACTGCATTGGCCTCACAAAGAGCTGTTTGAAGTGATGACTGTCAATTGTCGGATTAAAAAAAAAGTAGAAGAAGCAGGGTGCATACCATCGAGTCCCCTAGCTTGCCACACCATGCCTCCTGTTTCTCCTGCAAATCATCCCCATCTTCCGGTTGACATGCCACTGTTTCTCCCATGCCACATTGATACACTTGATCACATCCATTTTGAGCATGTTGGCCATGGGGACCATGTTGTTGAGGGCCTTCAGAGACGGGAAGAGGTTGGCCATGTTGAAAGGTGTGTAGTGATTGAGGAGAAGAGTGGCGAGGATTGAGTAGATGGAGAGAAGGAAGCCCAACACCACGGGTTTTGTTGACACAATGTGTGTTCAGGCATTGCTGGGCCATTGTCCTTAGCAGGCAATTCATCTCCATATTTGGTTAAGTGGACAACTGACACTGAGTAACAACTTTGTCTTAGGTCAGCGTGGTGATGCTGACTGAGGACAGTCAGTATGCAAGTCTCCCATGGATGTAGGAGACCATACACTCCTATGATG
>JBBPTO010002601.1:0-10286 GCA_038094155.1 Pulveroboletus cf. aberrans
CATTGTTTCTGGAATGAGATAGCTTGTTTGAACCAATCTTCGATCTTGTCTGGAACATTCTCCATGTGGAGAATCTGGAAACTGAGGGAAGGAGTGATAACCAGCTGGTAAAAGGAGATAAGAATGATGTCAGTGGCCAAGAGTCTCACAGTGTGAGCTTGAAACTTGGCATTAAAGTCTACAATGGAGGGGATCCACTGTCCTTTCTTGTCCTTGATCATGCAGGCAGATGACAGCCATGCCAGAGTGTTAGCCACATTGTCTTCTTGGACAAAAGATTTTCTGAACTTTTTAATGAAGTTGAACCACTTTTCCAAAGTCTTGTCAGTGACTGCCTTTCTTCAAAAGGTCTTGACACAAACTTGGGCAGATCCAAGAGTCATAGACAAGAGAGCAAAGGCAACCTTCTTGTCATCAGTGTGGTAAATGTCAGCATTAACTAGAAGGCAGATTGAAACTATGTCCAACTATTCTTTGGAGTTGGCAGTGTTGCCATTAAAGGGTGCAGGGGGGTTGAGCTTGAGCTCCATGGGCTTCGAAGAAGACATAGCTTTGTAGGCTTGAATGACTTCCTGGGTTCAGGTGGATCTAAGGGGTTTCTAGAAAGAGAAGATTCTCCCAGCTTGCAGCATGGGTGTTGGCAACAGAGGGGTCATTGGGGCAGAAGCACCAATGAGTGTCAATGGGAGCCTGGGGGGAATGGTGGCTTATCAGATGGTAGCCTATGGAAAAGCTAGACCTTTTGTTATAACTACCTTGGGTAGAGGATAGGCATAGCCCCTGAAGAGGGTCTAGAGTACTGAGGACAAGGGAGAGTGGGGCAAGCCACTCTTTGTGAATGAGGCACAAAGGTTTGAGAAGAACAAGGCTTTTTGCTTGCTCTGTCTCAACAATCTAACATTGAAGAGCATTAGACTGCCTGATGAGCTATTTGCTGATCAGGTAGCAAGAGGTTCTCAGGAACAGCACAGCCTCAAGATTGCTACAGAGTCTCAAAGAGCGGAGGTTTTTCAATGAGGGACTAAGACAGGAGATGAGAAATGAAGCAAAGATCCAATGTATTGAGGTATATGAAGGGGAGGTCTAGCTTAAAGACATAAGTACAGAACAATGAGATTTATGTAGGCAACTAGAAAGTTCAGGGTTGGTAAGGGTGGAGTTGCTGATGAAGCAAGTGGAATTGCTAGGAATGTGATGGAAACAGATGAGTCATGATATCATAGTCAGCAATGAAAAGAAAAGAATGTTCAAATTGGGACTTATACCCATATGTATGTAAGTAATAAGAGGAAAAGGGGGCCAATTGTAACACCAACCACACCCTTTGTCCAGGTTCCAAATGTCAGCACAAGTGACTTCATACCAACCAAGTAGCAATAGATGCACTTAAGAGCCTCTCAGTGTTTCCAACCAAGATTAGCATTGAACTGAGATATAAAGGACATGGTGAATGCAATGTTTGGTTGAGTACCAGTTACAAGATGGATCAGTGATCTGACAGCTTTCCAATATGGAATGTTACACATATGGGCAACTTTGCTTTTAGTCTTCAGGAACTGCATAGGTAAGAGCTGGAGATGGGAGTCAAGTGGAATGGAAATGGGTTTAGCATCAGCAAAATTATTTTGTGAGTATGGTGTGAACATATGATTCCTGGGAAAGAGATATGGTGCAAACAGCATGATCACGAGTTACCTTCATTTCTCAGATCTAAATCAGTGATCCAAAAGTGCACACCAATCTCAGTCATGAATGCCTTGATAAGGGTGGGAGAACTCCCTGTAATCATACAGTCATCAACATGTGGTGCAAGGATAAGAATCTATTTGGCAATAATCACCACAGACACACCTAAGTCTGCCTCCATCTGTGTGAATTCAAGTTCACTGACAGTCTCCAACAAGTGTTGGTATTATTTCAGACCACCCTGCTTAGAACTGTAGATCACAATACAAAGACAAGCAATAAGATAATGGCCCTGCTTGTCAACACTGGATGGAAGTTTCATCAGGATTCTTCAATTCAGCATTAATTGCTTCCTTTCATTTTGGCCAGTCCAGTCAACTTTTTGCATTATCAATCATTGTCAGTTCAAGTCCCTCTGCTGCAGCAATACCAGTGAGCATCACATATATGGCATTTGTGTCATCAGACTTTCACATTGGTGGCTGTGATTTCTTCTTCCACTTGGCCTTTCACTCTCTCACACTCTCCTCTTCATCCACCAGTGGCTTGAATACCTTTAGGCAAGAGAGGGTCTTCACCCCCATCATGGGTCCCAATGCCACTCCACAACATATGAATATATGGCGACTCAAAGTGTTGGTGAGATGAGCATTGTAATGGTATGCTAGCTTTGAAGTCAGGTCCAAGATGATCTGGAACAGGATCAGGATGGGGGATAAAGATGGGGCAGATATGTCCACAGGTATGGAATTGGGTAGAACAGATGTGGAATTGGGTGGAGCACCATTGCCATTTGATTGATCACCTACAGTGGCCTCTGTAGACTCAACAGGAAGATGAGTTGAGACAACCCCTCCATTTACTTGGAAGGTCATGTTTCACTTGACAACAATGGCATGTCAGTCAGGCAGGTAAATTCAATGTGCTGTAGAGTCTGTGTCAAATCTGATCCAATGACCCTCTTTAGTGTGATTATCCAACTTTGACCCAGTCTGGTTGAAAATTCAGCATTTGGTGCCCCAGACCAGTAAGTCCCCCAAATACAGTTTCTTCCCATTCAACATCTCATATGGGGTCTTGTCATCCAGTACCCATGTCACTGTCCTGTTTTTAACCCAAACAACATGCAGGAGAGCCTTGCCCCAGAGCGTTTTTGACAGTCTGCTTGAATGCAACAGATTGCATACATGTTCAACTGGAGTACAATTCAAGCATTTGGCAACCCCATTATGTTCTGGCATATTGTGAGTAGTGAGCTTGCATTCAGTTCTGCTTTGTTGCCAGTAACATGTTGAAAGACAGATAAAATAAGTGAAGTGCCAACCACTGGACTGGTCTGAGGTAGACAATAAATAAAGAAGGGTATGAGTGGTACTTATCCCTAAGAGATTTCTAAAGGTTGTAAGGCAAGAAGGGGACAGGATCAAGGTGCTTCCTGTGAGTTTAGAAGGAATCCAAATGTATCCAGTAGGTATCCAGTGTGTATCTGGTAGTGATGGTTTACCAGATTGAAAGTATCCAGTCAGGGATGAGAACTGAGTGTGAGGAAGACAATAAGGACAATGAGGACAGCAATGAGGGAAAATGTCCCACAGAAGTCAGACAGGGATCTGATGAGTTGAAAAAAAGGTGTTCATAATTTTGGAGGGTACAAATTTTATAGTCAGGGCATATTCCTTGACTTTAGACTGATAGCTAGTCTAGCCATGACATGAGGTACCCATAAGTAAAGATAGTATCCATTGTTCCATTATCAGTGGGGATAGATTACTGACAATAAAAAGGGAAACATGACCACCACTGCACCATATCCAGTTATATGGACAGGTGGAGGATGGTACGTACTTGAAAGAAAGAAAAGGAAGCTGGACTCAAATGGACTGGATACATATGATAGAGGGTGTACTGGAACTGGATTGATGATGGATGGGACATGGATGGGACATGGCTTGAATGCATGCTTGAAAGAGACTGTAAATGATCTAGGAAAAGTCAACTGGACATTGATAGACCAGATATAAACCTAAGGAGCTATGGCTTCTTACATCTGAGGGGGACTTTGAAACTGACTGTCCTCAGTCAGTCGTGTGACTCTGCTGCAGTGGAGTTTGAATAAAAGGTTGTTGTGTCATGTGACTTACCACAACTCTCTTCTTCCACTCTTACCAACATGTCCACAGCACCATCCCTTGACAACCTTCTTACCCTCAGCTGTGTCCCTGAAGAGGACAGTCCATGAACTGCCATGGTCAAGGAACTCAGGTCTGCTCACAAGCAGGTATGTGATATGTTCAAGATGTTGCTAGACAACAATGAGTCCTTGCAGGAGGAGCAAGGAATGTGGGTGCAGAAATGGGAGACCACCCTGGTAAGTAGTTCTTATCTCACATTTTGTTCTTTTTTGCTGACCTCTCTCATAGATTTACCTTCAAATCTGCCTGCAGCAGGTAAAAGAAGTTGGGGCCAAGCCCCTCATCAAACAGCACATGGTCAGCACCATGCAAGAGTCAGGCCCACTCATCCAGTGATAGAAGGTGGAGGCTGCAGTGGAGTGAGAGCAGGTAGAGGAAGAGTGGGTGGCCACAGCAAATAAGGCCCAGGAAGAAGCAGCAGCAACAGAGGTGGCAGCAGAAGCAGAAGCAGTGGCTGTGAAGAAGAAGCAGATGGCAGAGGCAATGGCTGTGATGAAAGTCCCAGCAGTCATGGTCAAAATGCCATGACTGAAGGTAAGTAGGGGACCTGTCAAGATGAAAGGGAACTGACCTGCTTGCAGCACAAACAGTTGCCCAGAGCTGGATGAGGATGAGAATGACAAGGTGGCCAGCCCTTCAAAGAAGGTGAATGAGTCACAGGGGGTCCTGCGTGTAATGCTGTGCACCCTGTGCATGAGAACAAAGGCAGTCTGTGCTGGACTGGAAGAGCAGACATGCTTTGTCTGCAAGAAGCAGAAGGCAAAGTGTGAGAAGTCACAAGGGCAGAGGCTAAAAAAGGAGGAGAAGGTACCCAAGGAGAAAGGAAAGGCACTCACACCCAGTAAGTGCAAGTCTTTCAAGTTGGATTGCAGACTAACACATCTGGTAGTATGTCCCAAGTGGCAGAAGACATGCCTGGATTCCATCCTGATTGTGGATGGTGACAACAATGACAACAATGATGAGAAAGAGGAAGCACAGCTGGGTTCCTTCTCACTGGAATCTGGGAAGTGGTTCATAACCAAGCTGGGCCACGCCAGCACAAAGAAGCAGCTGGTATATGAGTTGAAGCACCTGGAGATGTGGCTTCTCAGCATGCAGGCTTGAATGAAGGAGGTGAAGGTATTAGTGGCTGAGATGGTGGCTGAGATTGGTGGGAAACTGAAGGATCTGGGGCAGATCCAAAGAAACATTAATAGGTTGGGCCTCCACTAGTGTAGAATTCCTCTCCATCTCCTTTCTGTAACATCATGTATAAATCTCAATGCATGCATCCATGTCTGTGTTCATTAGTGTGATCTGACCAGTCCCTAAGTAAAAGCAATCACATAGTAAGTGAAGGAAAAGAAAGAGGTCTGAGATGGGAGTGACAACACTGGGTTGTGAGTATCTGCTCAACTTGTCTTCATTGGTCAGCTTCCACATCTATACCTTCCTGGATCAAACTGAATGCCTAGTATTCAGTACCAGATTAACACTGAATCAGTAGAAAAAGACAAAGAAAAAAAGAGTGCTTTTTGAGTGTCCATATTGAAAGAAGAGAAACATATGTAAGTAAGTAGAGTTTGAGAGATGAGGAGGACTTTGCATAAGAGAGGAGATGGTGTTCAGAATCTATCATAGGTGTGTGTTGTTTTTGTTGTCTTAATGTTTTTTTTTGTTTTGTTTTTCTATTGGCTTTTTTGCTTTATTTAGTATTGTAAGAGAATGTGAGACATGTCCAAGAGAGCACTGGATGAAGAACTGGGATGAAACAGAGAGCACCAGGTGAAGAACCAGGATGGAACAGAGATAGAGAAACGGGTATCATATTTTGTTTTTATGTTTTGTTTTTGTTTTTGGAAGAAGCTAGTCTTCATGAACTGCTCCTCCATATTTCTCAAGTTCATACTTCCCATCTTCCTCAGCTTCATATTCATCTAACTCACTATCATCCAATCCAGTAAGATCCATAACTGGTATGGAGATTTTCATTCTTGGAAAGTAAGGCAGCAAGCAAAATGCCATGTGCCTCAACTTAGAGATGGTGCTGTCTAACTCAGCCAGTAAATACAATCTGCCAGTGGTCCTGCAAAGCACCACCATTGATCCGAGATACCATGGCTTTGTCTTCTGGTTTAACTCTTTTTTTAATCTGGGAGTTCCAGATCAAGACAAGATCACCAGGATGGTACTCAACATCACAGATCCGGTTTTTGAATTGTGCCTCAAATTGCTTCAATGATGTGAACTAGGACTGCAGGACTCACATCCACATTGTGTCAAGGTCTTCCTGGCGCTTTTGGAGCTGGAAAGCTCACCAGGCAATCAGGGTGATTCTAGAAATGAGGTTAGAAGCCAGAGCCAGCACAAGAAATGTAGCCTTGGATAGATCAAAAGAAAAAAGCAGCTCAACACCATGTACCATGAAGTATCGTGATAGGCCTGTGGATTTAAGAATTGTGATGTGCTCTGCCCAGAAAACAGAGTGAGTGGTCAAAGGCCAGTGAACCTACCCTCTCAGGGTACTTTTGACAATGGCCTTCCAGACATTGTAGTAATGCTGTTCAACCATGTTGTTTGCCTGTGAGTTGTAGAGAGAGATTCAGATATGGTGGATGCCATACTGGCTGGCAAGAATGTCAAGGGCCTGCACAAAAGGGAATTCATTGTCAGTAACTAGCTCAGATATAGCACCCCACTGGCACTGAATGCTTTTGAAAATGAAAGAGGCAATGGTGAATGCATTCTTAGATTGCAGCATCTGCCATTCTAGGTAGGCAGTAAGCATGCACTGGGCCTGAACAATGTACCAGTATCTGCCAGAATGTGGCATCAACATAGTGTCGATGTGAACCTTGTAGAATAGGCCATCAATGGTGGGGACTGTCAGAGGGATATGTAACTTCTGGGTCTGTAAAATTTGGCACTCATGACAAGTCTTGATGTACCACGTGACATTGTTGACCAACATGGGCCACCAGAACTGTAGAAGCAACTGGGTCCAGACTGTGGAGACACCCTTGTGCCCAAGGCTATCATGAGCCTTTCAGATTAGCCCATGGCAGTGCTCTGGTGGAACAACTAGTTGATGGCAACCATGTGGCTCACAATGGTACAGAGAGCTGTTGAGAAGAAGAAAGTGGGTGGCTGAGTTGATGAACAAAATGTAGTCAGAGTTGGATAGCTCTGAGGGATGGATGCAAGTGGTGAGGAACTCCTGGATCAGAGTAATGTGAGCCTCTTTGACAAGAGCCTTGGATGAATGAGGGATCCCTGGATCATCTGATGAAGCATTCAGAATGAGCACAAACACAGAATGGTAATGCAGCAGATGGTGGATCAACACTGGATCTCTAGAAAAGTGAGGGGAGAAACCAGGTGAAAGTAGCCAGTTGTTGAGAAGGACAGCAGAAAATGAATAAGTACTGTCCAGCCAGTCCTCATAATCATCAGGATCATCCTCAGATGGAGGATGTCATGAAAGTCCATCTGCAGCAGTATGCTGCAATGCAGAAACATGGACAAGACAGAATGTGAAGAAAAGAATACCTGCAATCCACCAGTTGATGGTCACATTGGGTTGCAAGTCTGGATTGTTTATCATATCCTTGACATACTTTGCATCCATCTCAACCGTCAGGTTGGTGACACCAAAAATGAAGATCTGTACCATGCAAAGTGCATGGAAGAGCCCATAAAGCTCAAATTTGGCCTGCAAATACTGGCTCTCAATGACTGTAAGACTAATCAATCTGAACCAGTTTGGATACCTTTTGCCATTCTCTCCTTCCTGGGATAGGAAGTATCCAACTGCAATCAATGAAGTATCAACAGCCAATATCACCTCATGGCCAGACTTGTAGTTCAAGCAACATAAGGTGGAAGAGGTGCAGATCACATCCCTGAGATGCTGCATTGTGATCTGCTGAGGCTCACCCCAATTGAACAGAGCATTTTTCTGGGTCAGGTTGACCAACAGACATGCAATACAAGTAAAATCATAAATGAAAATGCAGAGCACTCCACACACATCTAAAAATTTGTGGACCTGTGTAAGAGTCTGGCATTCTGGCCATTCACAGATCTTTTGGACCTTGTCTTCATGGAGAATGTGTCCATCCACCATCCACTTGTGTCTGACAATCATAGCATCTGGTGCTGCTAGAACAAACTTTTTAGTGAATATGGTAGCACCAATATTTTGCAACCACTGAAGGATGTGGTGAATGACTTGAAGATATTTTCAAATGAAGCAATGAATTCCCACATTGTCAGGGATGGTCTCATAGGATCCATCTGATTGTTGATACCAGGTGGTGATGGATTTAACTGGCAGGTCATCAATGAAGAGATAAGTAAAATGAGGGATCTCATCCTGCAGGATAAAGGCCATATCTGCCTGATATATCTGTACAGCATTAGTGTAGATCATCAGAACAGTGGTAAGACAATGGGAACCCATAGGACTATTGAAAGTTATAAGGTTTCATGAATCTGGATAAAGTGGATGCTGGTTGTATCTGGTGAACAGATCCATCATCTCATACACTGCAAATCTGGTGAAGGACTCTGTGAAGTGTTTGACAAATGGGGGAGTGGATGAGTCCCAGATCATAACACTGTTCAGAGGTTGGAGGTCATGAACAAGGTGAAGTGACTTCTTGTCCTGTTTGAGGACACAGAATCAGTGGGACCAGTATGTGGCAGTCGATGGCTCATATACACTGGACACAATCCAGTCCTTGATTATCTGAATAGCATCAGTTCACATACCAGGAGGGACAGGAATATTTTGTAACATCCAAGGTGTGTGGGGTATGATAGGAATCTACAGCAGGAAAATATTGCTCATCCAAGGCCATGCTTGGTTGGTACTCAAGCAAAAGCAGTTTCATGATCCTGGATCAACCAATGGATGAGTTTCACCTCGTCTGGCCAAAGCCAATTTGCCAGATCAAGATCTAGTTTGTCAGCCTGTTCCTGAGTAAAATGACATCTAGGAGAGAAATCAGAAGGAATGGTAGGTAATGGTTTAAGACCAGCGAGAGGATCATCCAGAAGAGTCTGGGTGATCCAGAACTCCTCATCCATTGGTGTGATGACTGACCAGATCTTTTTCACAACCAGTTTGTATGCCAGAGAGTGAGAAATTGTATTATAGAAGTAAATGGAAGATGATGAACAACATCCAAGTTGACAGTGGATTGCATAGCAGACCGGAAGGAGTAATCTGATGCAGGGGAAATAGGCCCAACAGAAAGCAGGGAAAGATGCATGAAGTGACAAGAGGAAACATGCAGAATAGACAAATGAATGGAATCTCTCCAACTGTGAGGCGGATCATTGATGTCTAAAAACCCATCTTCAAAACAGATTGATGGCTGTTACATTGCAACTGCTCTTGACAGCACAGGCAGCCTTCAGACCATGACTGGGTCAGCAGCATATACTGCTTTTCAGTATTTGGGTCACACAGCATTATAGTCTGTGAGCCATCAGAAAAATCCTCTGTGTTAGCACTCATTAAACAATGAAAAGGACATCTGAGCAACAGGTTGAAATTGGCTTTCACCAAGATCTGAACCTGCACCATGACATCACCAGCACTGAAATGCAAGAAGAGATTTTTGAGGACATCAATGGTAGAGTCCACATTGGTATTTGCAGACAACATCTTTATAAGATGGTCTGATCAGATGGGGGGTCCAAGTTCCTTCCAAATCCTCTTTGGCATCACAACAATCTTGGTGTAGGAAACAGGAGTTCTCTACATTGATATCCAGCATTTTCCTGTGGTTCAATAGCCCCTATCCAGTGCTCCTATCAAACCTGACACCATTCCACTGCCATTCATCCCAACCTGAGTCAAGCCAGTTGAAGTCCTAAGGTTAGTTTTGAACCTGATGTTTGGACCTGAGTTCCCACACACTGGTCCCAGTGTTTCTGCACTCTGGGTTCAGTCAAATTTTTGTTCTTTTCATGTTTCCTTTGCTATACATCATTCAGGTATGCCCAGATTAGACTTTTGTATCTAGGAATTAGTTTCTAGACAACATGCAAGTTACAACCACCATTCCTAAGCCTCTAAGTCCGGTTCCCTAAGCCTTTTCCTACATTTTCCTTCAAGTTTTCCTCAAATCCTGCAACTATAGTTGGTTTCCTAGCCCTACCAAATGGGGGAAAGCCAGACTCAAGTTTTCCAGTGTCCTGTAGACAATTAGTGAGCTTTTCCTATAGTCTTCTTTACTTTCTTTGCAATCCCCTTGAGTCAAGATACACATTCACACCCCTATTTCTTGCATAGGACTACACTCTGGAGTCCTTTTGCTGTTTTACAACTGGAGCCCACTGTGAGGGGATTTAAGAGAGCACCTGAGGACTTCTCTATGCTCAGTCCCCAGTGAGAAGTGCTTGAAAACTTTCATT
>JBBPTO010002602.1:0-10286 GCA_038094155.1 Pulveroboletus cf. aberrans
CAAGACTGCCTCACTGGCAGATTATTGGTTCTTGTGCACTGCCCAGGATATACCACCAATGAGAAACTTGGTCCCAAAACTATTTCCATTGACATATATGTCACTTTGAACAATCTCCTCAGTAACCCAAACAAGATTGGTGAGAACATTGCTATTCTCATCCAGGCATTTTCTCAAGAAATGGTTTTCCCACATCTCCTTGAGTTCAACCAATGCTGTCATGTTGAAGGGGTTGATTCCATTCCTGCTCCTGGTAGGGCTTTTCATGTTTTTCTTGAACTGTGATTTCCAACACTTCTTGTCAAAAATGTAATGCCTCTGATCTCTGGTCATCTTCAAGGTCACCCACTACAACTCCAAGGTTGATGTGCACCAAGTCCCTCAACTCTGCTCTGGAGCATCTCAGAGTTGACTGTTTCACTTAGTAAGGTCCTTTTTCTTCCTTCGGACCTCATTTATCCTATTTCAGACATTATTTCAGAGTTACATCAGAGTTTGTGTGCTCTAATCTCCATCACTATTTAGTCAGTCCAGTTTCATCATCTCTTCCTCAGTTGTTCTGCCACCACTGTGCAAAACTGAGGTTAGTTATTTAGCTACATCTAGCCTCTCTTTTTACTTATGTCTGTAGTCTGGATATCGTTACCCCTCCATAGTGCACCCATTTTGACACTTCTCTAGGTTCTGCTCCTTCTGTCACACTGTCTAACCCACCATTCCTACCCTTGAGATGCACAAATGGTACTCAGTTTTATTGTTGTTCAGAGCCATACATCAGCAGTCAGGGTGAACAGAAGCCTGCTCAGTTGAAATCAGACAAACCTAGTGGTGCAAATGATGTGAAGGTCAGAGTTGCACCCACTCCCAGTTCTCAATCTAGAATTCATCGGCACTGTAATGCAATGCATTTCTCAGCCGAAGATGTTGCCAAAGCACTTATGAAACCAGTTTCTAGCACCTCCACACCTACTCTGCTGAATTTCAAGCCTATCATCAGTCTTGGAGCTAACACTAATGTTGTGCTAAACCAATTGGCATCAACAATCAGATTATTCCCAAGTTGTGCAAGCTTGTTATGACTGTGCACAGTAGTTGCTGGGAGGAAGTCCTCTGATCTTCACCCTGGAATCAGAATTATGAATGGGTGGCAAATTTGTACAGGGCATTGCTTGCAGATCTTTATGTAGATGCATCACTGTCACTCAAGGTTTGCAGTATCATTTTAGCCAACTGCCAATCAACTAATCCACTTCCTATTAGAAATCTTCTTTCATGACCCTAAGTACTTTTCTAAAAATACTGATTGTCTTGTTGACTGCTCTTACCACTTTCATCACTGAAACTGTGAAGGCTGTGTAAGCCCTTATAAGGGGCCATAAAAGCAAATTGTCCCCACAATCGAATGAAATGATCCATCAAGTGCTGTAAGGTCATATAAGACCTTCTAAATGTCCTAACCATTTTACATTTAGTAAGTTATTATGCATGTTGAGATCTGGATACCACTCTACATGTTCATATGAACTAAATCAAAGATAAAGTATGTTGCACATGTTAGAGATGTGAGGGTCAAAAAGCTGACAGTGTGTGCATGACCACAAGATTATGAACTATGGCACTATTGAATCATATCTCCACATGTTGTTCCAGTTTGTACATATTTCCAGAGCTACCCATTCCACAGTACACCCTTCCAATGTACTAGGCATGGTGACCACCAGGTACTTGGTGCATAACATTTCATATCAAGCTAATGGGAGAAGTGCATTGTTAGCATCTTCAATCCATGTACTTAAATATCAGATTCATGTCAATCATTCAGCTACTTCCAAGAGATACTACCTGTCAGAATCTGTGTGCTATGGAGGGGTAGAGATACCCTGACAACAGACATAAGTAAAAAGGAAAGCTAAATGTAGCTAAGAGACTAACCTCAGTTGCACAGTGGTAGTGAAACAACTGAGGGAGGAATGACAAAACTGGACTAACTAAATAGTGACGGAGATTAGAGCGCTTGAACTCCGATGTAACTCCGACGTAATGTCCGGAATAGGATATATGAGGTTCGAGGAGAGAAAAGGACCTTACTGAGTGAAACGGTTAAGTCTGAGATCCTCCGGAGTGGAGTTGAGGGACTTGATGCACATCGACCTCGGAGTTGTAGTGGATGACCTCAGAGATGTCCAGAGATCGGAGGTGTTGCATTTTGACACTACCTGCATAACACCTATGTGACTCTACTGTGGTTTCCCAATACCAAATGAACAGCATCTTAATGCTTCATTGCTTTCTTCACATTGGCCCTAGCCCAGGAACGCCAATCTCGTGCTTGAAGAATACTCTGCCCAGCATCAGGCCACTTTCGAGACATTCATTATAATATCCTACGTGTTGTGCTGATGGTCCAAGTTTTTCATTGTCTTCCTATCATCACATCTTGTTTCTACACATGTATATCACGCAAAATGTGTAGTACTGTGGACATATCTACTACTTCCTGGAATGAGCCACAGAAAGCAACTCAGGGTGCATCAGCAGATATACATCCACATTTCTGCACCCAAAGACTGCTCTGCACAACCATGTAATACTCAGTTTAGAGAAGCGAAAGTATGGAAACATACACACTGATTCCACCATAGAAGGAGGTCTTTCATGATTGCCATTTGTGCTTGCGAGCCTTGACCCTCAAAGTAACTTAGCATCTAATAGTAAAAGTCTGTGTGGTTAAAATTTTTGTCCTTGATTGCCCATTGGGATAGGCTGGACAGTGCAAAGCGAAGCTGAGATCTCATTTGTGAACAACTAGTACACTCTCGACTGTTAGGTGACCTCACCTGAACTGCTGTATATGCAATTGCCCGAGGTTGTACAGTCTTCATCCTAATGATCTCTACAACACAGGATTTCAGCCTGAGTGAGGATTTCGTGTGCCTTGCAGATGAACGGGTGATTCCTTGTTGGTCCACAGGCTCTTGTTCAGCTGAGCTTGGGGACGTGAATACACATTGAAAGGCCTTGAACACCACATTGTAAGTATAACAACAGCATAGTGATGAAGCCTGTACATACCCTGATGAGCAGCTCTCCTCTGAATAGATCCTTGCTAGGATCAGTTTTGTCGTACTGTCCTTCAGGATACAAGAAGGTTGGCCAGCTATATGCCATAATGCGAAATGCTGGATCTCCATCTTCAATCCCTTGGCATACTCTGCAACTGAAGTTTAATATACTAAGCAAGATTAAAAGATTGTGTATGTGAGATCATGCCACTTGTAGTCTACGGGACAGAGGAGTTGACCGGTTACCATATTGTTGAACCCCCTGCTGAACTTGTTGTTCACCTGAAGCAACCGCCAGTCAGCTGGCAGGTTAGAGCATTGATTCAGCCATCTGGCAACCATGGCCTTTAGTGCATTTGTGTCATCACCTCGGGCACTGTCTGCTCCTTGCTGCAGCTGTCACAAGACCATCAGAACATCATCAACTGCATGCTTACACATTACCTCTCTAATGGTGATGGATAAATCCAAAGCGTCCAGACCACTGGTGAGTTGGTGGCCCAAGGAAGGACACCACTGTATGAGCTTTTGATAAGCCTCATATGAGCGCTGTTGTCTAGTTAAATGATGTCAGTGACAATAAAAGCGGTAAATAGAACAACTATCCACTAACTCTATGGTGGAAGGAACTTTGTGAGGCATGCCTTTGGACTCCATGATACGTAGCTGGCACCAGTCATTTTCAGCAACCAAGTTGGCCACAGGTTCAAAGAGCATGACAAGTCAGCAGATGGCATGCCCTTCTCACAAGAATGAGTGGACACTGCCATTAGCAAGCTCAGAGTCAGCATCTGGGTATTTGTGGAGCTTGTGATGTACATATGGTCTCTTGATAATCTTACTTTTCAGCTGCTCATTTTCTTCTTTGAGTGAGGTGAGACAGCATTTAAGGCTTGAGAGAGAAGGATCTGAACCACCTTCTTGAGTTGGTGGTATGCCAGCCTGCTGAGAGTTAGAGGCAAATGGCATAGCAGGGAACTTACCAATTGGAGCTTCGAGTAGGACAGGATTATAAATTCCACTCACCAACAAGCTCACTGACTCAGAGGTGTGACTTGGGACTCTGATCATGATCACCAGGGTAGCCCATACAATCAAGTATTGACTTGAAGTAGCTGATCTTGAATCTTAGATCTGGAAGTCCCTTAATACTATTCTCCATGGATTTAATGTAGAATTAAGTACAGTGATGAATTGCACCATGAGCAACATACCAGATTTGAAATCCATCCCCATGTATCTCATTCCTCTGGACATCATCTATGAGACCTACAGTCCTCCCTGCATCACCTATCCCACTTTCTCTCAACTACTTGCAAAACTGGATGAATGGCAGCCTTCATTTGGCTGGTTCCAAAAGTTCACACTACCTCTGTCAAGGCTTATTGGCGATCATCCACTTGATTTGGTCACAATTGCCTTTTTGGATGTCCTTGCCCCTGAGATCCTCTGCTTGTTTAAGCTTTGTCAAGCTTGAATCATGGATTTCTGTGTGGAGGTTTTGATCACCATGGAGCAAGCTTGAGCGCAAGCTGTCAAAAACCATCAATGCAAGAACAGTTATTGTAATGCATGTCAAGGGACTCTAAAGGTTCAGACCTTGTGTCTTCCAAATATGCTCTCTCATGTGATTCTAGGATTATTTCTTCAACCAAGAATTTTAGGGAACTGGGTGGTCATTAGAATGCTAGGGGGTTACATACCATATGGGTTGGATGCTCTGTATGGAATAGGTACATCAACCTTTCATAGGAAACAGCCAGATGATTCTGAATGACTCATGATTCAGTGCTGATAGTTGCCTCATATTCTACTCCAGGGCTGATCATGTCGTGGTGTCCTGTAGGGTAAATAAGCTTACATATGCAATGACAAAATGAATTGTGAAATGTCAGTCTTTGGGGCTGGACCATCCTTGGAACTGAACCATGTCTGACAGGAATCTTTGGAGTCATTAGGTTGATTGGTCTGTGAACTCTGTGGTTCAAACAGGCAGGATTTGGGTCCTGCAACTTTGCAAATCAATTAGAAGTGTGGCAGGGAAGACAGCAAGAAGATGGTGCGGATTCTGACCTGAATGTAAGTGTGTCTCCGTCTTCCCTGGGCCAAAGAAGTGGAAAGAATGGCAAATTGAGGAGAGATGAGTTGTCATTGGCAGGCTAGTTTTCCTGTAGATATGTGACATTTCAGGACAAGGTTATATCAAGGACATGCACCACTGGTAGTAGCATAGAAATGGATCACTCAAATCTCACCCTCTCAACCTTGTTCGCAAGGCCAGTGCCCAGCCTACCTTATGAGGTCGAACGTATGATCTTCCTTCTGTGCATGCAACATAAGAAGACAGCCCATCAGTGTATGGTGGTAGCTAAACAGGTGCACATTTGATCAGTGGATTCTCACTCATGAGGACTTACTTGGATAACAAATGGAGTTTAGACTGGAGCCCACCCTCTACTGGGCTGTATTGTTGCTGTCTGAGAGGGTTTTCTGCCCTTTTCTCCAGTCTGTTGTTCACTGACTGCCGTTTGCTGAATCGATTGTTCAGCCCCTCTTTATTGCCTTCCCAGTGACAATGGAAACAGCTTGCAAAATCCTCAAAGTCTGTCGAGGTATCAAAGAACTGGTGCTTCATGTGTGGTGTGCCTTGATGGGTGACAATTCCCTTCTCCATCCACTCCGTGGTCTTCTGTGTCTCCTACACCTCTCAGTTGATCTCTCCTCTATCTTCAATAATCATGTCATCCACCTACCAAGTATCAAGGCTTTTCATCAGGTCTCTCATCTCCACATCACCAATGCATGGGCTGTGTGGCCAGGTTTATCTATCGGAATCGAAGATCTCCATCAAATCACACACCTTTCTCTGTGTTTTTCCACCACTGTCTGCATGCAGCCTACTATTTTGAGGAAGATTCTCACCCTTGAAGGTCTTGAGGTTTTGGTGCTCTGACAGCAGCCCTTTGTGGATTACAGTGAAGCCCGCTGGTATCTGAAGACTCACCAACTGATTGACAGGTGCACCGTGGTGCTGAATGCCAACCTTTTCATCTACCACATGGGGGATGGTGGGTTTTGAAAGTATGCTGAGCACTTGGTCCATTGGCATGTGAGAAATAATGGTGAGCAGGATTTATATAGGGTGGCATGCACCAGATTGCTGATCGGTTTGCAGTGGGACCCTTTGAAAGTGATATCTCCCTTGTGGTACCCCCAATTCCCCTGCTCGACTTGGAAGGCCTGGACCCAGAAACAGAAACGGAACCAGTCACAGAAAGTGACAGTGATGATGATTCAAGGAATTTGGAGGTTGCAGGTCCAGAGGAGTTTGAACACATTGGAGGTTGCATATGAAGTTTAATGTAGCACTCCTGTAATGCAGTGTTGTGATGACAGTTGTAAATAGCCACTCAAAGTTCATTGCAATCATCACAGTTACATAGGGTACTACAAAGTTTATACTAGCACTGGTATAACAGTGTCTCAAGCTTTGGTACCAAATGTGGAAGAGCATAATGATAGTGAAAACTGACTGTTTGTACACATCTCATGGATTCTAATTGCCTCTGGGCTTTACCAGACCTGCTAGCATGAGGGCCTTCACCAACCAAACACTTTGTGCCTATGTGAGAGGACTGGTAAGATGCAAGGAAACCAGTAGTGGGGGATGATGTCAGGGGGAGCTGGACATGCAAAGAGCTCAAGGTTGCTGCATGAGAGATGGGAGTGTTGCAAGAGAGATGGGGAGCAGGGGTGCTGAGACTGCGTCAACCAGTGGATTTCCAATCCATGTTATTAGCATCAGTACTGAGTTGCAGAGCTCCATCTGACTGGCACCACTCATAGTACATAGGCCTGCTGCTGGGTCATGCTCTGTAATGATTAGTGGCTTTGAAACTACCAGCAAAGCAGGCCCAGGCAGCTTGAACATCAGGCTCAGAATCAACTGCCTGCAAACCAGTAAGGATATTTTCAAGGATGCCAATAAACTTGGAATGGTCACATACAGGTGCCTTGCTTTCAATGGTGAAGGCACTCCCATTAGTTGACATGGCAAGGTCCGAAGGTATGAAGATGTTGAAGAGCTTGTTGATGCCATCCTTAATAGTGTTATCTTGCCAGAAAGGATGATTGAACTTGTGGAGACCCTCCTTCCCTTTTTCAACATGATCCTGCACAATGTCCCAGAACATGGTAGACCTGCCATCCCACCTCAGCCATGTCAGTGGTAAGAGGATCCTCTCCTTATCCTTTGGCTCTAGCTCCTGCGCACAATCTCACTTGGTATCATATGGTCCAGTGAGATTGACCATGCTCCAGACGATGATCCAGAAGAATGACTCTAAGTCATGAGATGGCACATGCAGAATGTCATCCCTGCTCTCATCTCAGAGGAGGTGGGTTGCCATAAATGGTAGCATACCCTGAGTGTCAAGTTAGCATCACCTTGTGATGATATACATATGACAACATCTACCATGCAATCGAAAGGTTTTGTAGCCTTGAGATTAGAGATGGGCAAGGGGTAGGGTACCATTTCTATGAAGCTGGGAAGGAGGGATGCAAGACCCCAATTGCCTAGAAGGCCAGGTCAAGACTGAGGCTCACCCACGATGGGCCAATCAGGTACTGCACGATGTAAGGAGCTGTAGCTCCTTAGGTTCATATCCGGTCTATCCATGTCTGGTTGACTTTCCCTAGATCATCTACAGTCTCTATCAAGCATGCATTCAAGCTGCATACCATCCGTGTCCCATCCGTCATCAATCCAGTCCTGGTCCATCTGCTATTGTAGGTATCCAGTCCATTCAGGTCTGGTTTTCTCTCTTTTCTTTGAAGTACTTACCATTCTCCACCTGTTCATATAACTCGATGTGGTGTGGTGGTGGTCATATTTCCTTTTTTTTATTATCAGTGATCTGTCCCCACTGATAATGGGATGATGGACACTATCTTTAATTATGGGTACTTATGTCATGGCTAGACTAGCTGTCAGTCAAAAGTCAAGGGAAATCCCCTGACTATAAAATTTGTACCCTCTAAAATTATGAACATCTTTTTTGACTCATCAGATCTCATCTGAACTTCTGCGATGTTTTCCCTGATTACTGTCCTCATTGTCCTCATCATCCTCCTCATGCTTGGTCCTCGTCCTTGACCAGGTACTTTTGATCTGGTGAACTCTCACTACCAGATATGCACTGGATCTCTACCGGATACACGCCGGATCTCCTTCAAACTTGCAGGGAACAACTGATCCTGTCCCCTTCTTGCCTTACAACCTTTAGGAATCCCTTAGGGATGAGTACTACTTGTACCCTTCTTTACTTATTGTCTACCTCAGACTAGTCTGGTGGTTGGCATCTCACCCATTTTATCTGTCTTTCAACAATTGTCATCCCACTCTGTGACCCAAATCCAGATGTTCCAAGGGCTTACATCTCCATGCAAAATCTTTTGCTCTTTCACTGCAAATTGATGTGCTGGAGGGAGAGTGAATTGATGTACATATGACAGGGATAGTAGATACCAAACGTGAACTCACTTTGGACCGCTTTGAGCAATACTTGGAAAAACTCACACCTCATCAAGAACCACAGTAATGGTATGATGATATCTTCATCACCAGTCAGTAGTGGAACTGCTTCTGAAAGAGTGTCAGAGTTGGTACACAATGATAAAGGGAGGTACTATTGACCTTGCAATGTTTTGTGAGTGAGCTGGAAAGGAGGAGAAATTCTTCTGTGAACTTGGTTGGAAATCCTTTGTGAAAGGTGAACTCTGCCTGTTCAATTGCATCAGGACCTGCTAATTGATTGAGGAAGTACCCTTTGGGTATCTGTGTGATGGGGGGCCAGCTATCCTTCACAGCTACTTCAGATGGGAGAGGACAGGTATGTTGAGGACCAAGGATAGATGAAGAAGTGTCTTTTGATGATGAGGCTTGGTCAGCCTTGGAGAGCAATGACAGAAACTCTTTTCATAGTACTTCATCAATATGCCAGGAACTGGGTTCCCAACCCAACATTAGAGGCTTCACAATGAAAACCCAGGTACAACGCTGTAAAACAGCAAAAGGACTCTGGAGTGTAGTTCTCTGCAAGAAATAGGGGTGCAAGTGTAGTTCTCGACCCAAGGGGATTGCAAAGAGAGGAAAAGGAAAAGAAGAGGACTGTAAGAATGGCTCACTAAATGTCCACAGGACACTGGAAAACTAAGTCTGGCTTCCCCCTGTTTGGTAGGGCTAGGAAACCAACCATATTGGCAGGACTTGAGGGAAATTTGAAGGGAAATGTAGAGAAAGGCTTAGGGAACCGGACTTAAAGGCTTAGGAATGGTGGTGGTAACTTGCACACTGTCCAGGGACTAAGTCCTAGGTACAAAAGTCTAATCTGGGCATACCTGAATGAAGTACAGCAAAGGAAACATGAAAAGAATGAAAACCCAACCAATTCTGGAGTGCAGGAATGGTTTCCAAGGCGCGGGAACACCGGGTCCGGTGTGTGGGAACTCGGGTCCGGACTATTGGATTGAAAACTGACCTTTGGACACCAACTGGCTTGACTCAGATTAGGACAAATGGCAGCAGGATGGTCTCAGGTTTGGCAGGAGCGCAGGATAGGGGCTATCGGACCGCGGGAAAACACCGGATATCACTGTAGGGAACTCTGGTTTCCTACATCCACAGGGGACTTAGATCTGATGTCCTCATCAGCATTGCATGGCCAGAATGAATGAAGGCCGAGACTCGGATCTGGAGGGGAAAGAGTGGGTGATGCAGAATGAGCTGTGTGGGCCAGGGCATAAAATGAGTGTGTTGACAGGCTTGGGTTCCAGATTTCGGGTCCGGGTTGTGGCTGTGCACCCTCCCCGACACACAACATGTCAACTCAGGCTTTGGCACAAGAGTTGGAATAATCTCGAAGGCAGAAATGCGGTGGACATAGGAGGTAGGCAGGCATCAGAGTCCTGTAGGGGGCAGGTAGCAGTGATTCCGAGTAATTCTGGACTGATGGCAGCAGTAGTTCCTTCTCCAAGCATCTCCTTTCTTGCTTAGGGTGAACCCGATCGCATCCGTGCTGTCCATGTCTTGTGTCCGAGAAACCAATCAAAGTCTGAGGTCTAAACTCAAGGAATTGAATGGTAAGTGTATGCTAATTGAATAGAAAATGAAGGAAATGATTGGAAATGGCTCCCCGCAGGGGACTTAGCTTCAAACTCGAC